>PVID01001833.1:0-293948 GCA_004025025.1 Tapirus terrestris
GTATTTTTTTATTATGTCAATGTATCTTCTTTTTGATTACTGTTATTGGAGGGATTGTTTTAGGAATTTGAAGAATTATTAATTCAAATTACCTGGTACTCCCTTTCAGTAAGTTTCAGAGACTGTCCTTTCTTGAAGATATAATTTCTGCCCTGTAACTTCTTGAAAAGGCCTTAGACAAGCAGTATGTAAAACCAGAAATATCTGTGGAAGACAGAGGTTTAAACAGCTATAATTAACATTTTAATTTAAAATTTTTAATTACTAATAATTTTAATTGTAAAAATTACTAATAATTTTAAATATGAAAGAACTGACCAGGGGTTTACAGTAATAAAAGTATAATTGACAGAGAAACTTGTTGTCTCTGTGGCATAAAAAATAAAGATAATAAAGTCAATACAAGGTTTTAAGAAAAAATTTCTGTATGGCAATGATTAGACCTGTTTTCAACAAAGTCAGTGAATGTTATATCTGAGTTATAAAAACAGATTGACATAATTTTTATAAAACAAATAAAAGAATATAATTTGTAATGCTTCTGAGTCATAATATATAGTATGGTATGAATACACCAGGAATGTCAATAAAGAGATTTAGTAACTCTGAAGGATTTTCATAAATAAGTTTGATGTGCATGGTCAACTGAAAAACACTGGCATAGAAGGTACAGATTTGAATTAAAGAAGTAAAGTTGTGAACAAACATTTAAAATAATAACTGATATTATGACTTTTAGCACGACATTGTTATTGCCTGATATCATCGGATAGAGGAAAATGCAACAGAAACTAATCATCTTATAAGAACTTGATCAGTGTTTTCCTTGAATGTAAAAACATAATACAGAAAGTAATGACATTGACAAATCTCTTGAACTTCCTATAAAGCAAACAATTTCTGAAATAAAAATGTTCTTCACAAAAAATATAAAATATTCAAATTAATAGCATTTTATTGAAATAAATTTAACCAAGTGAAGAATGAGTGTCTCATCTGATTTGAAAAGTCTTCCTATCCAATTCTTTAATAACATATAAAATAAACGTATATAATTCTAACACCTTTCTTTTTATAACATGAAAGAACAAATCTTTATAATTTTTAAGGGACACTTTCAGGTATCTCAAAGATGGTTTTAGGTGTTACATCCTGTCAACAAGAAAGATGGGTTTTTATTAAACCTATGCAAATAACTATATTACCATGAAAATAAGAATACGCAATAAGAGATTTCAATTTCTGAAGGTATCAGGTAGGGAGAATAAGACATCATTTATAAACACGTCATTTCAGTTTACAAAAGCAGAAGGAATCTACTGAATTGTTGTGAGTTACAGACACCTTAGAAGTAAAGAAAAAGGTAACCATTATGTAACCAAAAAGCAGAGCCTAAAACAATATCAACAATATTAGTTCATTCAGTCCTATGAAATTAGTTCTTATCCTGTTGGACCCTGATTTAGTAGTATCATGAGCCCATCTGCTTCTCTACTAAAAAGTTCTGGAAATCTTGTTTCTGTCTATTGGTACCACCTCCACATTGTCTAAACTATATTACTAGAAACCTGTACTCAATAATCTATTTGAACTGACAATAGTTTGAAGAGCCATGGGGTCTGAGACAGTCCTTCCTTGTTGAAGATGAAGTACACTAGCTTGTGGCTGATGGCAAATACTTTCACGGAGGCAAATAAAAATCTGTGTATACAAGATCAAAGGCTTAAAATGGCTATGGTTAACTTACCACTGACTGATCATTTTCAAAAGTGAAAAAATCTGATGAGAATTCATAATAAGAATATTACAAGTAACAAAGAAATTTGGTTATACCTGTGGTATGCAAAGCAAGGCTAATTCATAAAAGCTTTAAACAAAATGTCTAAAAGAAAATAATATGGCTACTTTCAAAGGTAGTGAAAAATATGCCTGACATAAAAATAGATAAAATTTTCACGAATGAAAAAAAATCTTGAGATAAGGAATAACTCTCAGACAATGTGCATAATGGCCAGTGCAAATATACATAGCAAAAATAAGTTCAAGATATACCAAGGATATGTTAAGAATATACCCAAAAGATCAAATGAAGAAATTCAGTAAGTCTGAAAGAGGTCATAATTATCTGTAAGTAAATAAAACAATAGATAAATCTGACCTGCATCCCAGTTGAAAACCACCATCCTAAAAGATGCTATAATGCTATATTCAGTAAAAGAAGTAGGGTTGTGATCAAGTAACACTTTTTAAAAATGCTGAACTAATGACTAACATTGTGTTATTTTTGTTTAACATTAGGCAAAGTAAAACCAGAATTCTGATAAGTAAAACTATCATGGACAGCAAGGGCATTAACAAATCTCTAGGAGTGTTGTATAAAGTATATGATTTCTGAAGCATTTATATTAATAATAGCTTCCCTATTCAAATTTAACACAGTAGAAGCTGAGCATCCCTTCTGATTTGATAACCTTTCCCATGAAACTCTTCAATAGTAACATGTCAAATAAACAATTATTTCCAGTACCTTTTTTTTAAATGTAAAACAATAAATCCTTATCATTATCCAGGGGTCAGATCTCAATGATCGTTTTAGGTGTAAAGTGTTTTCTGAAAGGTCTATTTTTTTAATTTTACATTTAGGATCTGAGTTGGGAAAGCAAAAATCAAAAAGGCTGTCAGAGTATACTTGTACACTTGATTAAGACAGGATCATGGATGTCTGAGAAACAATACTTGATCATCTACTTAAAGTGGCAAATAAAACATTCAAAAACAAACACAGAAGTTAATACATAATTGTGAAGAATCTTATCTTTTCATAAGTGAGAAAACTTTTTTGTATTTTTTTCCTTCAAAAATTAAGGATATCATAAAGTCAAAAATTATTCTATACTCTAGAATTCTTGTTATTTAGGCAAATCATACAGGAAAAAAAAGAACCCATCATATTGTTGGTGAAAGTGAAGAGAAAACTGAGGATATGAGCCCATCAAAATTGGGCAAACTTTGCTAAGATAAAACTTGTAAACATTTCATAGCTTTCAAACTCAAGCAATACAAACCAAGGCACACTACACTACACTGGTGTACAGTGTAGGAGGTAACCTGTGGGAAGTCTTGGAGAAGTTTAGTAACAGCACCTGGAAGAGCAATCACTAGATAGCAATATCTGCACTAGAATGTCCTTTCCTCTGAGAAGTGTTTCTCCAGAGGATCCTATGCACCCCAGAGCTGAACTTCATAAAAACAGGTGAATTCCAGCCTTAAAATGCTTAAATGCACACTTACAGGCTATTGGCCTATGAGTAAGCCAGAAAGGGATCTGCAGCAGCCTGGCAGCATCAGCTTTTTGTGTGGGCTCTAAGAAGAGACGCATGTTATTTCTACTTTATGGTTTTCTGGCAACTGTTATGAGACAAAGAGCCATAGGTGTATTTGTCTATTCCCCAACACTTCTTCTCCTCCCTTCTTTTACTCACATCATTACTACCAGGTATTCCTGAGGTGATTTCCAAATGTATTATAACCAGGGCAACATTTCCAAGTCAACCCACGCTAATTTTAACTATGATAAAAAGGGAGTTTAGGGGCCTGACTGGTGGCCCAGCAGTTAATATTGCATGCTCCACTACCCAGGCCTAGAGTTCACATGTTGGGATCCCAGGTGCAGACGTACTCACTGCTCCCCAAGCCATGCAGTGGCAGAGTCCCATATAAAGCAGAGGGAGATGGGCACGGATGTTAGCCCAGGGCCAGTCTTCCTCAGCAAAAAAAAAAGGGAGGGGGAGTTTATAAAGTTAATAATATAATATGGTGTACAGGATGGCACTTTAGTATGTCAAGTTATCCTAGTTTTTTTGGCACCTGTAATCCGTAGACCATCTTCTCTTTCTGTAATGGAAGAGAAATGAATGTCTCAGAGACATTTATTCGCCTTTGGCTCCATGCCACGAGTATATGAGAATCTTGTTTTTGTTTAAGGACAAGGCAAAGCGTTTTTTTTTGTGGTTTGATTAAGAGGAAAATAATTTGTTTTTCTGTCCAGGAACATAATTATCTAAAAACGCAATTACGATCTCGCTTTTCTTCACTGTGAACTCGCTTTTCTCCGGGATTCTGCTGTGATAGGGGTGTCTAGCCACCCGTCTCCTGCTATCACTAAACCTTGGGACAGGTTAGTGGGTTTCCCCAACAGAGATAAAAAGGGGGAGAATAACTAAGGTATCTGTGTATGTGTTGGCTGGGTGCAGCTAGCGCTAGAGGGAAAGCGATAGGTTTCATCAGAGGCTGCAAGGACGCGAAAAGGTTTAGCCAGGACAATGTGATTGTGATGGCGAGAGAAAGCATAGAACCTGAGACTGGAGTATTCTTCCAACATTATATGACTCCTGATTACGTAGGCTGTTCCATAAGACTCTCCTTCCATCATGGAGGGGCCCGCAGATGAAAATTGGATGGAGGGTAGCGGTCTTGCTCTGCAGAGTTAAATAACCTGTTGACCGAAGCTACCAGGGCAGAGATACTAGCTCTCCAGGGGCAAGCTCGTGCCCTGAAAAAAATCCCACTACCTTTGTCCCAGGCTTACGGAGGGCCAGGGACCAGAGGGGCACGGATCAGTGAAGACCACCCCCTCAGATCCGCTGTTTGCTTGGAAGACCCAAGCAGACCGGCCAGGAAGGTCTTGGCCGACAGAGACTAGTCCAGGCAGCAGACTGTACTCGGAGTTAGCATCCTAGTCCCTGGGCGCGCTCCAGGGAGTAAGATAGAGCCTAACTCCGCATGCTTCCGCATCTGGCCTCCCCTGATTGCTGCTGTTGTATTTCCCAGTCTTCGCCTAAGCCTCTTTGGCTTTCTCCTGCATTTTTTGCTGCCAGTCTCTCGCCTGCCCTTACCAGTCTCTGGGGTCGACCTGTAGCGCTCTGCTTCTCTCAGTGTGTCTTAGCTTTTATGCCAGCTCATTTTTAACCGCGCGTGTCGCCTCTGTCCTGGACTGACTCCCTGCAGCTCTGGCTCATGTGGTTATCTTTCGGCAGAGGAGAATTTGGGCTCAGAGTACCACCACTGACCTAAAAGTTGACAAGACATGTGGGCCCAGGTAGGCGTGTCTGAGATGTGTGTACGTGTGTGCGCGCGCGCGTTCGCGCGGATCCCAAGGACTCGGCAGATTAGCCGCAGTTGACTGGGAGATTCGCCGGCCTCCTGAGTTTGGCTGCCTCAACAAGGTGCAGCTTCTGGAAAGTAAAGTTGACGCGAGAGGCTGGAGAGAGGACGAGCGGGGCTGTCTGCCTCAGGGAGGCCTGAAAGGCTTTTGTCAAGTTGCAGCCACTAAAGATGCTCCGGTGGCCAGGTGCCAAGACCGTGAGAACGGCTGCTGGGAGTTGGGGATGAGACGGTCGGTGCAGCAGAGCCAGAGTAACAACCCAGAGATGCACTACGTGTTCTAAGGCCAAGAGAGGCCGGGTGTGCGAGGGACAGCGGCGGAGAGGGGGCGCTCCAAGAGCCGTCGGTAGGAGCCGAGTACAGGCATCTTCTGAAATCTGTTCAGGCTGCAAAGCGAGATGAAAAGAGTTCTGGAGATTGGTGGCACAACGATGTGAATGTACTTAACATTTTTGAACTGTACAGTTAAAAATGTTTAAGCTGGTGAATTTTATGTTATGTGTATTTTACCACAATTTTACAAAAGGATTCTCTCTTTGGCCTTTGTTTCCCATCACAAACTGTTTTGTTCACATTTTTCCTTGTCATTATCTTTCTTTTTATTAAAGTTGGATATGGTTTCTTTGTGTTGTTGTTGTTAGCCAGACAAATGCTTAGGGAAAGTCAAAGATCTTAATTATGTTTCTAGTAAACTAAATTTCATACTGCATAACACATTTACTTGCCTTGGTGTTTTGTTTACTATCAAGTTGCTGCACACATGCTGCCTTTAAGTGCTTTTCTTAATAAAACACATAAATTAATTCAAACACCTTCGTAATTTCAATTTGTGTGGGTAGTAACAGAAGAGAACAAGAGAAAACAAGAGCAGGAATGAAGACAGCAGGTAAGGAAGAGAATGGAGATCAGGAAACACAGATACACAAAAACACACAGCATTTCTTCTGCCATCCCTCCCCAGCTTTGTGAAACTGATCTGTACAATTATCTTTGCCTGTGCCCTGCAGATCACTAGCCCACCTGGCTTTTCCATCACTTGGCACCTGAGGTGATCATTAACTGAGAATGGATAACCTCTTCTACCTCTGGCAGCCTATCACTTACAAGTCAGGAGAGCATGGCTGCAGGCTCCAGCATTGGGGTGAGTCCCATTTGCTCCTCAGTTGCTGCCCCTGGGTCCACTGGCTCCTAATTAAACTCTATCCTGGGCAATGTTTACTGAATATATGGACACTGAATGAGAGCTAGGAAGAAAAGGTGGTTATTACCTATTAGAGAGGGTAGAGAAGGTAAAAATTCTGAGACAGGAGGAAGGATCCCTCCAACGTCACTTTCTTTTTATCCTCAGCAGATCCTTGGAGTGCATATTAACACTCACGATGAAATCAAGAAGAAATGGAATTAGGGGAGAAAACTCGTAGCCCACACATAACTAGACAGGACCTGTGTCACCACCAGGGAGGAGAGAAGTCTTCCATGGCTCTAAACAGACAAAGCTGGCTGCAAAAAAATTATTCCAGTGCACTTGTGGCATTGGAGTTATGTGCCATGTGCCATGCTCATGTGCCATGGCCCCATCACATGAAGCAGCTGGCTGTGGGGACAGAATGGAACAGAAGCCAAAGGATCTGAGCTGTATTATGAAGTTAAATAGACCTCAGAGGAGCAGAGAAGAATCCTCAGCTCCCAGCTCTGCCTGTGAGCAGAGAATAGGATCAGGCACCCTGCTAAGACCTGGGCCCGGGCAGGAACAAAGTAACTCAACCTGGGGGTGGAATGACAGCCAGTAAACAGGAGGGTATACAAATTTCTTACAATACCCACCAGGGCTTTAATCAAATCCCCATTTCACTCAGCTGAGGTAACTAGTTCAGAGAAGTGAAAACGTTCACTGAAGTGAGAGCAGGCCAGTACCTAGAGCTCCATGCTTCAGGAAACAGGGTCAGCGAAGGAAAGCAGCTCCTTATTGGAGAAAGATTCAAGGTACTCCTGGTCACCAAAGAAGTCTGGTATTTTAGTCATTTAGCAAACATTTTCTAAGTACTTGCTGTGTGCAAAGCACTATGCTAGACATATGGGGCCACAATATTTTGAGCCCTAAAATGACCAAACAGGCAAAACTTGGTCCTATTTTGTGTCCAGTGAAGAAGGCCATGAAGGACAGTGGGCAGCGGACTGTGGAAAGGGAAAAAGAAATCAACCACTCCTAGGGTTCCACTTTTAAATGCATCCTCCAATGAGATTTACAGAAGGTCAATAAAGCCAGAGGCCAGTTTGTAGCAAGGGACACCCCTACAACCTACTCAAAACAAACAGATGTTAGACTGTTCTCTGAGGGGTGAGGGTGGGAGAGAAAAGTTAACTTTTCTTGGAGCATCTATCTTCATTTCCCAATATAGTCCAGAAAAATTGTTTTAATGCAAATTGAAGAGGCAACAGAATTATATAAGCCAGAGAAAGAATGCTAGACAAAGTTGTCCAGGGTGTTCTTCACATAGAAAAGGTCATTAGGTAGGTATCTTAGAGAGCCAGAGGCAAGACAGTATTGGGGAAAGATAAATTTCTTTAAAGGTATGCCTTGCTCTGTGCTGTAAAATAATGTGCCTAATGTTAGTTTTCAGTGGCTGTTACACCTGGCCTTCACACTGTAGTGTTTCTGCCATATAAATTAATTAACATATGATACCAACACAAATGCCAGAATCAAACATTCTGAAAACTCTGGGAAACCACATGAGTCCTTTTAAAATTTCCCCCAGTGAAGTAATACAGAGAAGGGCCTTCTATGGTTAAGGATAAACCTAGATATAGTGTACAAAAATTTAGCTGTAATATGGTTACATTAGATGGCACTGGTGAATCCACTTGCCAGCATTTTCCCACAGTTCTGGGGGCTAAGTTCCCAACCACTGGGAGTGGTTTCTTGGGGAAAAGTAAGTTATATCACACCAGGGACAATATTTGAAGGTCTTCTGTTCTCACATTTTTCTCCACAAAGAAAAAGCTTTTCCTTCCTTTATTTTGCCTGTTATTAAGTTGTTGAACTGCACAGGAGCAAAATTAAATGAAGCATACTGAATTAGGAGAAAAAGGACTATATACATCCATTCTGCTCATATTTATTTAATACCCACCATACCCTACCAAGGCTTTGAGGATTTACATCAGGGAACAGAATATTATCTCAGTCATAATAAAACTGGGGAAAATTTTACTGGGCAGAAAAAGAGAATATATATGAGCAATATATATATATATTTCATATCATAATAAATGTTCTAAAGAATTAAGACAAGTAAGGCAATAGAGAGTGTGGGGATATTCCTTTAGATGTTAGCTTGTGCATTACAAATCTTGGGTTGATAGAATAATGTGCTCAACTAGTGTATTAGTCAGCTCTTGCCACAATAATGCTGTGTAACAAACCATTCCAAAACTTATAGCCTACATCAGTACACACTTACATGTCTGTCTGTCAGCCATGGTTAGCTGATCTAAGCTGGGTTTAGCTGGGCTTGACTCCAAGTATGGGTTGAGTCCACGTCTTCTCCCTGTGTCTGTCATATTCCATGGACAAGTGGGCTACTTAGGACTTATTCTTCTCATGGCAATAGCAAAAGTTGAAAAGGGTAGAAAAGAAGTGCAATGACTCTTAAGTGCTAAACTCAAAATTGGCACTATGTTACTTCTGCTCACATCCCATTTGCCAAAAACATCTTGTAACCTCAACTCAGTGGGTAGGGAGGTACATTCAACTTGTAGTGGGATGAATAGCAAATAGACATAACAAGGGGTGTGGATATAGGGCGGGGTGAAACCTGGGGAGATGGAACACAGGGCATTCCAAGGCAGAGAGAGGCTATGACAGAAACTTTTCTTCCTGCCTGGGCTTGCCTGTCCATAAGAAATACAGGTGGGTAATATGAGAGAAGGCCCTAGACCTGGAAAGTTTCCTTAGACTGACACAAGGCTGGAGTAGGAACCAGGAGGTGTCATCAGTTGGCCTCGCTCTCCTACCAACTAGATATTTAGTGACTCTTACCAGATGTCTAGGACGAACCTTCGTCTGTTGTGTAAAGGCATTGGACTTGCATCACTAAGTCAAAAATTCCAGTTCTTCCTTGCAGCTTCTATCCCCTATCCTCAGTTCCATCTCACCTTTCTCATGCTATCCTTGAATAATGTGGAAAAGATCCCTTTTCAGAAAGTGATTATTTTTGAAAAGTGGCCTCCCTTCAGTGAATTCTCCAGGACTCTGCAGTCTGACAGGTAGTAGGACTGACTCTTTCTTTAGGAAGGAAAGCTCACTTTTCAATTGATTCTGATGGTTAATAGAATCGAATCACCCTTGCCCAAGGTGATTACAGTGAAGATACACACTGGGTGAAAATTCAAGATGACAGAATCAAGGCTTACATCTTCTGAGCAGAAAAAAATAGGATGCTGGAACAGTTTAATAGTGGGTCTCAATAGGGATTTAAAACCATCTATTACTTGGGACAATTCTGGTTCCTATCGTAAGGGTGTCTCAGATAACCCAGTTATTGTAAGTAATTCTAGGATAGAATTGGAAGGGTGACCAGTCAGATATAAATAATCATCTTTTAGATGAATAGGCATCATGGAGAGTGTTGGGCATTCCTGAAACTGCAATTCAGTCTCTGATTTTACTGGCAACTTTGCTGAAACTCCTGTAATTCCCAACTGTAGTCTCAGAGGCCTTTCTGTTTTGATACCTTATCTTGTAATCACATTGTCTCTTATTTCCCATTAGATTAATTTTCTTTAATCTTGTATTGATGTGAAACATATAGACCTACAGCTCATCTTCAGTATATAGCTTGATGAGAAACACAACATCCACAAAACCAGCATCCAGATTGGAAAACAGAGCATCACCACCTCCTAAGAAAGCCCTGTATTCCCCATTTCTTGTCATTACCTCCTCCTCAAGCATAACCACTATTTTAACTTCTTACAGCTTAGATTGGCTTTATTTATTTTGTATTTTATAGAAATGGAAGCATACAGTCATTTTTTTGCTTCTTTCATGCAACATTATGTTTGTGAGATTTATTCACATTGTTATAGTTATGATTCATTCATACTCACGGCAGTATAGGATTTCATCATATGATGATACAACAAGTCAATTATTCTACAGATGATGAATATTTGGGTAATTTTTGTTTGGCCATTATGAATAGTGTTGCCATGTAAATTTGTGGACATGTTTTTTAGTATATATATGGATGTATGTCTGTAGAGTATATACTGAAGAGTGAAATTACTGTGTCATCGGGTATGTAATATATTCAGCTGTATTACTGACAGAAAGTTTACCAAAGTCATTTTTACCAGTTCACACTTCCACCAGCCATCAGTGATAATTCTCATCACTTGCCCTCATTCTCTCTTTTATTTTGTAGTCATTCTGGACCCTATTAGATTTAAGCCCTAATATGGCAGAAACAACCTATTTTTCTTAAAATTTTACCAAGTAACTGCTATAAAAACATCACGGAAAAAATATTAGCTGATCCTATGAGAAATAAAAGCATGTCATTTTCTTTTAATTCTCAGTAAAATCTAGAGTTTGGTGTTTGATTTTTTAAGGACAATAGCTTTTAGAAACTGAGAAAATAGAAATCTGGATCAAGCTTTAAGCCTTCCCCTCTCAAATCTGCTCCACCTCTCTCTTCTGGTTTCCTGCCACAGAGCACACCCTCTAGGCAGCACCATCCTTCTATCTATCTGCTCATGCCCTTGTGCTGCTCCCTGTCCTTGGAGGCTGGGCTGTTGGGCTCCTCCACTTGGAGTGATCTCCTTGCTTTTCAAATCTCAAGATACTCAGGCTCCACCCCCTCCAAAGAGCCCCTCCCAAACTACTGTTGGCCACATTTAGATCAAATTCTTCTAATTCCTGTTGTGCTTATTATCACAGTCACAAAACTTATCTTTTGATTGCTCTGAAATGACTTCATAGTTTACCAACTTATATCAGTCAGAAATTCTTAGAGAGCAGCAACCATAGAGCGTAGCAAGGTGTTAACACACATGGGTTGCCTAAGAAATACTTTTTGGTCAGATACACTATCGTTAAGTTCTGTCTCTTAGCTGTGTGGGGGTTGAAAATATTTTGCAGAAGTTAGGGCCAAGAAAGTCAAAATTTATTCAGATGAGCATATATCATGAGTAATTTTCTAACACAGGACATATTTTAAAGAAAAGCTTGCTGGTTATCCTGATTATCTATAATTAGCTGGCTAAGCAGCAAGGCCTACCAGTTTGTTCACAGACTAACTGCTACAGGGTCACCTGGAGTGCTAAGTAAGAATGCAAGGTCCTGGACCCATGCCTAAAAATTCTGACTCAGTAGGATCTCTGTCTTAACACTCATCACAGGTGACTTCGATGCACAACCAGGTTTGGAAACAGTTGAGTTTGAAAAGAATGTTCTGTTCTAGACAGTAAGAAAATGTCAGGAGATATGTTAAGAAGGGCCTATGATAAAATGATTTGGATTTAGAGACACTTGGGTTCAAGTTACAGCTCTAAAACTTACCAGGCATGAAAACAAGAGCAAGTTAATCACCCCTCTGGGCCCTGGGTTCCTCTTCTAAGAAGTGAAAATAACACCACGCATCTGTTTTGGCTGTGCAACACAAACTACTTCAATATTTCACAGCTTAAAATTGTTTTATTTTGCTCACAATTCTGTGGATCAGGAATTTTGGAAAGATTCCTCGCTCATGGCTCTCACTTCTTACAGTGAATCTACCTCACTTACGGCATCCCATGCAGTTGCAGTTAGGTAGAGGTTTGAATTGTAGCTGTCTGAAAGAGGTCCAAAATGGCATATTCACATGGCTATTTGGTGATGCTGGCTGTTGACGAACAGATTCGCTGGGCTGTTGACTAGGACATCTACATGTGGATTTTCTAGCATGGCAGTTGAACTTCTTTTTTATTTTATTATTATTTTTTCATTGAGATGAAATTCATCTCAATTAAAATTTACCATTTTAAATTGTACAAATGAGTGTCATTTAATATATTCTTAATGTTGTACACTATCACCTCTATCTACTTCCAGAGAATTTTCATCACTCCCAAAGGACAGCCCATACCCATTAAAATTCAATACCCACTTGCTTCTCTTCTCAGTCCCTGGTAACCATAAATCAATTTTCTGTCACTATGAATTTACTATATATCTGATATAAATGGAATCATTTAATGTGTGACCTAGTCAATGTGAAGTGGTATCTTATTACGATTTTGATTTGCATTTCCCTAATATGGTAAACTTCTTTTCATGTGCTTTTGGCTGTTATATTTCTTTGGAAACATACCTACTCAAGTCCTTTGTCCATTTTTAAAAATTGGGCTGTATGTCTTTTTGTTGTTCAAGTATAGGAGTTTTTATATATCCTGAGTATTAGACCCTTACCAGATATCTGATTTTCAAATATTTTCTCCCATTTCTTGGGTTGTCTTTTCATTCTCTTGACAGTGGTCTTTGATATGAAAAAGTTTTACATTTTCATGAAGTCCAATTTACCTATTTTTGTTGTTACTGTTGTTGTTGTTCTTGCTTTTGGTGTTGTATCTAAGATTCCCCTTCCAAATGCAAGTTCAGGAAAATGTATCCTTATGTCTTCTTATAAGAATTTCATGCTTTTAGCTGTTAAATTTACTCTTTGACCCATTTCAATTTAGTTTTTGTATATGATGTGAGGTAAGGGTACAAATTAATTTTTTTTTTTTGCATGTGAATATCCAGCTAAGAATTATTTGTTGAAGAAATTGTTATTTTTCCTATTGGATGACCGTTCACCCTTGTCAAAATCAATTAACCATAAAAAACAAAACAACACCAATAGCAAAATAAATTAAATGTAGGATCAGAAAAAAAATTCAATTGGCCATAGGTGTATGAGTTTATTTATAGATTCTCTATTCTGTTTCATTGCTCTATATGTGTCCTATCCCAATACCACATTGTTTTGATAGTGGTAGCTTTGTAGTAAGTTTTGAAGCCAGGAAATATGAATCCTTCAACTTTTTTTTTTTCAAGATTGTTTTGGTTTTCAGAATCCATTGCAATTCCATATGAATTTTAGGATTGGATTTTTCATTTCTGCCAAAAAGAGCATTGAGATTTTGATTGAGATTGTGTTGGATTAGCAGATCACTTTGGGTAATATTGGCATCTTAGCAGTACTGTCTTCCAACCCATGAACATGGATGTTTTCCCCACATATTTATGTCTTCTTTAATTTCTTTCAGCAATGTATCATAGTTTTCAGTGTATAACCTTACACTTCCTTGGATAAATTTATGCCTAAGTATTTATTCTTTTGGAAGCTATTATAAATAGAATTTTCCTTTTCAGATTGTTCCTTGCTAGTATATAGAAATACCACTGTTTTTTGTGTGCTAATGTTTTGTATTGCAACATAGCTGAATTTGTTTGTTTCAAAATTTTTTGTGTGTGTGTATATGTGGATTCTTTAGGAGATATATATATATATATTTATATATATAACCTTATGTCAACTATGAATAGAGATAGTTTTACTTCTTCCTGTCCAATTTGGATGCTTGTTATTTCTTTTTTGGAGCCTCATTACTTTGGCTAGAACTTCCAATACAATGTCGACTAGAACTGGCAAAAGTGAGTCCTCCTTGTCTTGTTCTGGATCTTAGAATAAAGACTTTCAATGTTGAGTATGATGATAGCTGTGGGTTTTTTATAAATGCATTTTATTATATTTAGGGAGTTTCCTTTTATTCCTAGCTCCATGAGTGTTTTTATCAGAAAAGGATGTTGGATTTGTCAAAAACTTTTTTGCCATCAATTGAGATGATTGTGGGTTTTTCTCCTTCATTCTGTTAACGTGGTATAACACATTGATTGATTTATCAGTCAATAAGGGTGTTGAATCACCCTTGTATATTTGGGATAAGTGTCACTTGCTTATAGTATATATTTTAATATGCTGTTAGATTCCACTTGCTATTATTTGATTGAAGATTTTTTCATCT
The DNA here is from genome assembly GCA_004025025.1 of Tapirus terrestris. NCBI lineage: Eukaryota > Metazoa > Chordata > Mammalia > Perissodactyla > Tapiridae > Tapirus > Tapirus terrestris. Next base: position 14,215 of record PVID01001833.1, read on the forward strand.
ATATTCGTAAGGAATATTGGTTTGTAGTTTTATTTTCTTGTAGAGTCTTTGGTTTTGGTACATAGGCAATCTAGTGTTATAGGATGGGTTATGAGGTATTCCTTCTCTTCTGTTTTTTGGAAGAGTCTGGGGAGGATGGGTGATTCTTCATTCTTTAAATAATTGATAGAATTCAGTAGTGAAACCATCTGGGTCTGAGCTTTTTTTGGTGGAAGTTTTTTGATTACTAACTCAAAATATGTACTTGTTATAGGTTTATTAAGATTTTCTATTTCTTCTGTAGTCACTGTATTAGAGTTCTCTAGAGCTTTTGACAATTAGTTTGATTCTAGGATTTTGTCTGTTTCACTTGGGTTGTGGAATCTGTTAGTTCATAGAGGTCTCAAAATTATTTTTATGTCTGAAAGGCCAGTAGTACTCTCCCCATTTTCATTTTTGATTCTAGATTCTGGTTCTCTCTCTCTTTTCTTTTTTTGGTCAATGTAGTAAAAAGTTTACAAATTTTGTTCATCTTTTCAAAGAAACGTATTTTCATTTTATTCGCTGTCTTTATTGTTTTCCTATCCTATGGTTTATTTCTCTCTATTCTAGTCTTTATTATTTTCTTTCTTCTGTTTGCTTTGGCTTTAGTTCTTATTTTTCTTTTTTAAATTGTAAAGTTTTGTTGTGGATTTGAGGTTTTTTGCTTTTTTATGTAGGCATTAACTAATATAAATTTGCTTCTGAGCACTAAATTTATTGCATCTCTTAAGTTTTTGTATCCAGTGTTTGCATTTGTGCTCTCCAAAATATTTTCCAATTTTCCTTGTTCTTTCTTTCTTGTTCCCTTGCTTATTTAAGAGTGTGTTTCTTAATTCCACCTATTTATTAATTTTCTGACTTTCCATCTGTTATTGATGTCTAGTTTTATTCCGTTGTGGTTGTGGAAAAGATTTTGGTGAGGAAGTTAAGCCCTGAGCTAACATCTGTTGCCAATCTTCCTCTTTTTGCCGAGGAAGATTAGCCCTTATCTCACATCTGTGCCCATTTTCCTCTGTTTATATAGAGAACGCCTGCCACAACATGGCTTGATGAACTGTGCCTAGTTCCACACCCAGGATCCAAACCTGAGAACCACAGGCCGCCAAAGTGGAGCATGCAAACTTAACCATTACACCACTGGGCTGGCCCCTATATGACTCCAATTAAAAAAAAATTATTGAGAACTGTTTTGTGGCCTGTTATATGGTGTATCCTGGAGAAAGTACTGCATGCAATTGAGAAGAATTATGAGAAAATATTAGACAAACCTAAATGAAGAGACATTCTACAAAATAACTAATATTCCCAATAAGTGTCAAGGCCACTAAAGACAAGGAAAGACTGGGGACTTGTTATCAACTAAAGGAGACTAAGGATATGTGATGACTACATGCAACAACAGAAAAATAAAATTAGTGGGAAGTTGATAAATTTCATATCTGACCTATTGTTTAGTATTGTGCCAGTGCTAATTTCATGACTTGGTAATTGTACTGTGGTTATGTAGGTTGTTAATATCAGAGAAAGCTAGATCAAAGATATATGAAAATCTTCTATAATTTTTGCAACCCTTTTGTAAATTTAAAATTAGTTTAAAATAGTAAGTTTAAGAAAAAAACAAGGGAGATTTAAGTCCCGGTTCCCTAAATGTTTTTAACCTCTGGGAATCTGATGTGTTTACCCTCAGAAATATGAACACATACACCGAGGCCACAATTTTCACATTATTCATGGGATTCTCTATCCCTAAGAAGCCCATCCAAGGATCTCTAGTTAGGATCCTTTTCTGACATAATGATGAGTCTTTGATTTAGGAGAGGGAGTGTTTTTTGAGACCTGAAGAGAGCTGGGAAGTGTTCTTGGAGAATGTAGTTTTGAAGAATGAGCAGAACTAAAATAACATGTTCAATATTGCTTTCTAACTCATTGCTCATTTATTCCTTAAGTGCAATGAACATTAGCTATGTGCAAGCAACAGGAATGTAGATGTAAAGAAAACAAAAGCTCACAAAGTTGGAGAAAACACTTGAAAATCATTTATCTGATAAAGCTCTAGTATCCAGAGTATTTAAAAGACAAAATACAAAAAACCCCCAACTTTTACATTTCAACAACAAAAAGATAAACAACATAACTAAAAAATGGACAAGGAACTTGAATGAACATGTCTCCAAAGAAGATAAACCCAAATGGCTAATAAGCACATGATAAAAATCTCTGCATCATTAGTCATTCAGGAAATGCAAGTCAAAATTAAAATGAGAAAACACTTCACACCCATTAAGATGGCTATAATAATATAATAATGAAAAAAAGAAAGAATGTGAAAATTTGCAACCTTTACATATTGCTGGTGGGAATATAAACAGTGCAGCTGCTGTGAAAGTTTTGTAGCTTCTCAAAAAGTTCAACCCAGAATTATATGTCCCAACAATTTCACTCCTGATTTATACGCTCCCAAAGTTAAAAACAAGTGTTCAAATGAAAACTTGCATATGAATGTTCATAGTATCACTGTTCATAATACCCAAAATATGGAAACAATTAAATATCCATCAACTGATAAACTAATAAACAAATGTGGTATATTCATATAATGGAACATTATTCAGCCATAAAAAGGAATGAAGTATTCATACAGGCTACCAGAAGAATTAAACTCAAAAAAGATTATGCTTAACAAAAGAAGCCAGACACAAAAAGCCACATATTGTATAATACTACTTATATCAAATAACGAGGCAAGTCCATAGAGAGAGAAAGTGGATTGGTGGTTGCTAAGGACTGGAAAGAGAGGAATGGGGAATTAGCTGCCTAATGAGAATGGGGTTTCTTCTGGAGTGACGAAAACATTCTGGGATTAGATATTAATGATAGTTGCACAACTTTGTGAATGTACTAAAACCCACTGATCACTCATCAATTAAAAAACTCTAAACTTTAGGGAAGAAGGAGAATGAGATTTTCAGAGTCACCACATTATAATAGTCAAATGTCCAGGTTGCAGTTAAATATCACAAGGCCTTTAAAGACATACAGAAAACAAACAGCAAAATGGAAGGAGTCAGTCATTCCTTAACATTAAATGTAAGTGGACAATCAAAGGACAAAGATAGCAGAATGGATTTTTTAAAAAGCAATGTACCCAATCCAACTATATGCTGTCAACAAAAAATTCAGTTTAGATCAAAAGACAAATATTTTGAAAGTATAATAACAGAAAAGATATTCCTTGCAAATAGTGACCCTCCAAAAAGACATTCTATGCAAATAGTAACCAAAAGACAGCTGGAATGGCTATACTAATTTCAGGCAAATAGACTTTAAATCAAAAACTGTTACAAGATACCAAAAAAGACATAATATATTGATAAAAGGGTCCATTCATCAGTAATAAGACAACTATAAACATTTGTACAGCTAACAGCAGAGCCCCACAATATATGAAACAAAAAATTGAAAGCATGAAGGGAGAATTAGACAGTTCTACATTGATATTTGCAGACTTCCATAGCTCACTTTCAAGGGTGGATAGAACATCTAGAAAGAATATCATTAAGGAAATAGAGGACTTGACTTAAACACCTGGACCTAACATATAAGTAAATCCATCCAGTGACAGCAGAATACATATTCTGTTCAAGTGCTTATAGAAAAATCTCCAGTATTCTTCATACATAAGCCATAAAACAAGTCTCAATAAATTATAAAATATCTTCTCCAACCACAACAGAATGAAACTATATATCAATAAATAACAGAGAGAAAGTTGGGTAATTAACAAACAGGTGGAAATTGAGCAACACACTCATATAATAGGTCAAAGAAGAAATTACAAGGGAAATTAGAAAATACTGTGCATAAAATGAAAATAAAAATACAGCATGCTGAAACTTATGTAAAACTGAAACTTATGATGTAATGTAGTGGTCAGAAGTAAATTTATATCTGTTAATTACTACATAAAAAAGTGAAAGATCTCAAACCCACAACAAAACTTTACACTTTAAAATATGAGAAATATAAGAATAAACTATATCAAAGGTAAACAGAAGGAAGGAAATAATGAAGATTAGAGCAGAGATAAGTGCAATAGAGCATGCAAAAATAACAGAGACAATAATTGAAACTATAAGTAAGCTCTTTGAAAATATCAACAAAATTGATAAAATTTTAGCTGCAATGACAGAGAGAGAACAGAAATAACTTAAAGAAAAAGATGGTGGAAATGTTCCTACTAAGCTTACAGAAAAAATAAAAAGAATTTTAAGAGAATACTATGAAAAATTGTATGCCAAGAAATTAGATAATTTAGATGAAAGGGCAATTTCCTAGAAATCACAAAATATCTAAACTCACTCAGAAGAAACAGAAAAATGCAACAGAACTATAGTAAGTAAAGAGGTTGAATCAGTAATCAAAAACCTCCCAATAAAGAAAAGTCCAGGGCCAGGTGACATCACTGGTGAATTCTACCAAAATTTAAGAAATACCCATCCTTCTCAAACTTTTCCAAAAAAAATAGAAGGGGAAGGAACAGTTCCTTAACTCATTCCAGGAAGCCAGCATTACCCTGATATTGAAGTCAGATAAACATATCACACACACAAAAATTGTAGAATAATATCCCTTATGAATATAGATGAAAAAATCTCCAAATACTAGCAAACAATTCAACAACATCTTGAAAGGATTATATACATATTGAAAGGATTATGTGACCAAGTAAGATTTATCCCAGACATACAAACATAGTTCAACATAAAATCAATTAATGTAATACACACATTAATAGAATAATGTGGAGGGAAGCAACATGGTGATCTCAATTGACTTAATACTGACATCTGTCAATACTACTCAAAGTGATCTAATTTGACTTTTTTCCCCCTTTTGTTCTATTAATGTGTGTATTACAGTGTATATACATGTGTGTATATATACATATATGTATACATATACATGAATATATGTATATGTATATATATATGTAATATTATACAGCCATAAAAAAAAAAAGGAAATCCTGCCATTTGGGACAACACAGTGAAAGTGGAGAGAGAATTTTTAAATGCTGAAATACTAAAGACTGAAAATTTTCAAGTTACACTAGGAAGTTCTATTACCACACCAGGTTGGTTTTTGACCACCACCCAGAAAGCCAAACACTGAGATGACAAGATTTCAGTAGAGAGACAGGGTTTAATAATTACAAGGCAGTCAAGCGAGGAAGTGGAAGAATGAATCTCAAATTCGCTTCCCTGAAAATAAGGATTCAGGGATATTTATGGGGTAGGGGGCCAGGTGGTCTGAAATGATTGGAGGTGAGGAGAGATGAGGTGATTGATGATCTGCACAAGTGTAGTCAGGCTTCAGGCCTCCTTGTAGGATGCGTGTTCACAGAATGGAGGGGTTACCATGTACTGAGGGTGGAGTTTTAATTTCTTGACATCAAAATGTTGCTTAGCAGACATACATCTGTGTGGGCCCAGTTGATGGGTTGGTGGTCTCAACCGGCCTGAAGTGGGCAAGGGGTTCCAACTCCTGAAAAAAATAGCTCAAACACACATTACCATGGTGACCCCACTCCCAGGGAGATGCCATCTATAGAAACCTTGTGGGAGTCAGACAGCATATTGCCCAGACAGCACAATTAACAATGGGTAAGTTTATCACACAGATTTAAGTACTAGGCCTTCTGTTCTGATGAGTTTCTAGGTAAAGCCATCCCCCATCTTTACAAATGGAGATTTTCTTTACAGATGTAAATGTCTCTTATGAGGGGTAACCAGAACTAACAATAGGCTTAGCAAGAACCCTTGGATACCCGGAGATCTCTATGATGATGGCCTGTTCTGGGGGCAGGCCTCCCATCCCAAACTCTTTTGATCAGTTAGTGGGGGTGGGGGCCAAAGTGTCTTTCAGGCAGAGACATATTTTGAGATGGCCAGTTCCAATCCCCTAGTTAACAACTGCTGACTCGTCAATGGCTAACTGTTCGCTGGTTTCAGTTTTTTTCTTATTTTATTTGTTTTATTATTCAAAATTTAAGTTAGACTGTGAACCAATTTAATAATAGATTTCTTGAAATAAATAAATTCAGATATTATGAATAAAATTTAACATTGGATAACAAAGTTTATAGTTTAGATACTTATTCAACTACTACAACAAAATAGATCAACATGGATATGTCCTTATTAGCTGTTCTAAGTAAAGTCTATAGCAACTTGTGAGTATTTGGGAAGAGCTAAACTCCTCAAGTTACTATTAAGTGAGTGGGGAGATTATCCATCTATCTACCTACCTATCATCTATCTATCTATAAGAATAACAAGATTTATGCTTTTACTCAGCCTACTGTACTAGAGGAGAAATGACAGACACTAAAAACATGGAAATTCCTTTACAATATTATTTGGGAGGTGGGAAAGAGTATTGATTGTAGACTTCATATTTTCTGAAGGTAATATTTTCTTATTCAATAAATTTCTCTTTGTTTAAAATACAAACAAACCTTGTTTTACCAAAGAATTGACCTTTTTCCCAAGACTGTACTTTCAGAGTCAACAGTGAGAAATCATCAGTGATATTTATTTATTTATTTAGTGTGAGGAAGACTGGCCCTGAGCTAACATCCATGCCCATCTTCCTCTACTTTATATAGGACGCAGATACGGCATGGCTGACAAGCAGTGCATTAGCGGGCACCAGGGATCCAAACCCATGAACCCTGGGCTGTCAAGCGTGAACTAAACCACTGTGCCACCGGGCCAGCTCCCTCATCAGTGATCTTTTAAGTGACAATTTGTTACCTTCCATTTCCTTGCTAGAATAGACAAAATAATTAATATAACAATTAGAGAAGCAAACATGATAAAATAACTACTTTCAAAATAACCATCATTACAAAGGACACTTTAGGAGTATAAAATTTAAAACTATAAAAGTGAAAAGGCAGAATGATTCTGTTTCACACCAGTGACAAATTCTGAATCCCTTAAGGAGCTAGGATTATAGAATGTATCACAGGTAGGGTTATAGACCTGTATCACAGGTTATTTTGGAAATAGTTTCCCAGTGATACAAATAAAAAATTATGAATTCTTTAGATCACCCACTGGTATTGTTACTGAACCAAGCGGGCTCGCCTCCTGGTGAGTTAAATAAGACTCTACACCAGTGGAATTCATCTCACAAAGTAAAGTGTATTGGCAGTGTTGGGGTTCAGAAGTGACCACCTCAAAATATGTCCTTTTACCTAGATTATTTTCTCTGAAAGAAATTTTGACGTTCTCCCCAACTAATTGCTTAAAAGGATTTAAGCTGGAAGCCCTGTCCTCAGGACAGGCCATCACCATAGATAACTCTTGGTATTGATAGACTGTGAGGGTCCTTGCTAAGCTCATTCTTACGAAAGTTCTATTGACCAAACATTTACATTTGTAGGGGAAATCTTCATTTGAAAGTTGTCTCCCTCTCTGTACTGGGAAGAAGGAGGGGTGACCTCATCTCTTGAGACTTGTCAGTGTGGAAGGTGAGGCTGCATAATAATTTTACAGTGCCTTTCTGGTAATCTCCCATTACTGACCCACCCACAATATCCTGTTTGTTGTGAAATGATTAACACAGTAAGGTTACTTCACACATCCAGCAACTCACATAATTTTCTTTTTTTTTAATTGTAGTGATGGTGATGATTATCAAAGCTCTACTCTCATAGATGAATTCAAGTATGCAATACAGTGTTCTTAACAATAGTCACTGGGCTGTACATTAATTAGATCCTTGGAATTTGTTCATCTTATAAATGAAAGTTTGAACCATATGCTAAACATTTAGCCATTTCTTCCACCCTTCAGGCCCTTACAACTGACATTCCACTCTGTTTCAATGAGTTTCGAGTTTTTAATTCTGTAAGTGAAATCATTACGCCCTCAAGGTCCATCTGTATTGTCACAAATAGTAGTATTTCCTTTTTTATGGCAGAATAATATTTATATATATATATATATGAATATCACATATATATAAATATATACATATGAGATATATCTATATCTCACATTTTCTTCATCCATTTATCTCTCAATGGACACTTAAGTCATTTCCCATCTTGGCGATTGTGAATAATACTGCAGTGAACATTGGATAGTTTATGAAATTCTGATTTCATTTTCTATGGATATATACCCAGAAGTGGGATTAGTGTATCATATGTAGTTCTATTTATAATTTCCTGAGGAGCCTCCAAACTGTTTTCCATAGTGGTTGACCAACTTACAGTCCCACCAATAGTGCAAAAGAATTCTCTTTTCTCCACATCCTCACAGGCATTTTTTATATCTTGTCTTTCTGATGGTATTCATTCTTACAGGTGTGAAGTGATATCTCATTGTGGCTTTGATTTGCATTTCCCTGATGTTGAGCACATTTTCATGTACCCTTTGGCCATTTGGATGTTTTCTTTGAAAAAATGTCTCTTCAAGTCCTCTGCGTATTTTTTATTTATTTATTTATTTTTTGCTATTGAGTTGTACGCTTCCTTACATATTTTGGATATTAACTTCTTTTCAGATATATGCTATGCAAATATTTTCTTCCAAACATTAGCTTGCTTGGGTGTTTTGTTGATTGTTTCTTTTGTTGTGTAGAAGGTTTCTAGATTGGTGTAGTCCCACTTGTGTATTTTTGCTTTTATTGCTTGTGTTTTTGGTGTCTTATCCAGAAAATTGTTGCCAAAACCAATGTAACAGAGTTTTTTCCCTGTTTTTTCTTCTAGGAGTTTTCAGTTTCAGGTCTTATGTTTCAGTATTTATCCATTTCAAATTAATTTTTATGAGTAGTGTAAGATAGGGTTCCAATTTCATTTTTTTTCTGCTTGTAGTTATCCAGTTTCCCAACATCACTTATTGAAGGCACTATCCTTTTCATTTGAGTCTTCTTGACTCTCTTGTCAAATGTTACTTGACCATATATGCAGGGGTTAATTTCTGAGCTCTAGATTCTGTTCCATTGGTAGACGTGTCTATTTTTATGCCACTACCATACTGTTTTTGTTACTATAGCTGTGTAATATAGTTTGAAATCAGGAGGCATGATGCCTCCAGCTGTGTTCTTTCTCAGTATTACTTTGGCTGCTTAGGGTCTTTGGTGGTTTCATAAGAATTTTAGGATTGGTTTTTCTCTTTCTGTGAAAAATGTCATTAAAATTATGATAGAGTTTGCATTGAATCTCTGGATGGCTTTAGGTAGTCTGGACATTTTAACAATATTAACTCTTCCAATCCATGAACACAAGATATTCTATTTATTTGTATTTTTCTTCAATTTCTTTCATCAATGTCTTTTCATTTTCAGTGTATGGATCTTACACTTCCCTGGTTAAATTTGTTCTTAAATGTTTTATTGCTTTTGATACTATTATAAAGGAGATTGTTTTATTTATTTCTTTTTCAGATATTTCATTGTTATGTATAGAATGCAATTGATTTTGATTTTGTATCCTGAAACTTTACTGAACTTGTTTATTAGTCTAATAGATTTTTGGTGGAGTCTTTGGAATTTTCTATACATAAGATGTTGTCTGCAAACAGAGAAATTTTACTTCTTCCTTTCTAATTTGTATGCCTTTTATTTATATTTCTTGTCTAGTTGCTCCAGTTAGGACTTCCAGTCCTATGCTGAATAAGAATGGTGAGAGTGGGCACCCTTGTCTTGTTCCTATTCTTAGCAGGAAAACTTTCAACCTGACACTGTTGAGAATGATGTTAGCTGTGGTTTTGTCATATATGTCTTTAGTGTCTTGAGATATTTTCCTTGTATACCCAAGTTGTTGAGAGTTTTTATCAGGAAATGATGTTGAATTTTGTCAAATGACTTTTCTGCATGTATTAAGATGATATTTATCTTTCATTCTATTAATGTGATGTACCAGATTTATTGATTTGTGTATGTTGAATCATCCTTGCATCACAGGGATAAATCCCACTTGATCACGGTGTATGATCTTCTTAATGTACTGTTGATTTCAATTTGTTAGTATAATAGAGAACTTTTGCATCTCTATTCATCAGGGCTATTGTTCTATAGTTGGCTTTTCTTGTAGTGTCTTTATCTGGTTTTGATATCAGGGTAATGCTGGCCTCATAAAAGGAGTTTCGGGGTGCTCCTTTCTCTACAAATTTTTGGGAGAATTGAGAAAAATTGGCATAAATTCTTTAATGTTTGCTGGAATTCACCTGTGAAGCTATCTGGCCCCGGGCTTCTTTTTGTTTGGAAGTTTTGAGTTACTGATTCAACCTCCTTACTAGTAACTGGTCTGTTCAGATTTTCTATTTGTTTATGATTCAGTCCTGGTAGGTTGTATGTTTCTAGGAATTCATCCTTTTCTTCTAAGTTATCAAATTTGTTAGTGTGTAGTTGTTCATAGTAGGCTCTTCTAATCCTTTGTATTTCTATGGTATCAGTTATAATGCCTGTACTTTAATTTGTAATTTTATTTATTTGACTCCCCTCTCTCTCTCTTTGTTTTTTGTAAACCCACCTAACAGTTTGTCAATTTTGTTTACCTTGAGAAAACCACAAATCTTAGTTTGTTTTTTTCTATTGCTTTTCTATTCTCTATTTCATTTATTTCTATTCTGATCTTTGTTATCTCTGTTCTTCTGCTAACCGGGGCTTAGTTTATTCTTCCCTTTTAGTTCCTTGAAATGCAAGTTTAGGTTGTTTAAGATATTTTTCCTTAATGTAGGCATTTAAGGCTGTAAAATTCTCTCTTAGAACAGCTTTTGTTGCATCTCATAAGTTTTGGTATGTTGTGTTTTCATTTTAGTTTATCGATATATTTTTAAAATTTCTCCTTTACTGTTGTTTTCAGGAGTATGTTGTTTAATTTCCACATATTTATGAATTTTCCTGTTTTCATCCTGTTTCTGATTTCCAGTTCATACCACTACGGTTGGAAAAGATACTTGGTATGATTTCAGTCTTTTTTAATATCCTCAGACTTTTTTTTGACATGATTTATAGTTTATCCTAGAGAGTGTTCATGTGCATTTAAACAGGATGTATATTCAGCTGCTTTTGGAAAGTTTTCCATATGCCAGTTAGTTCCATTTGGTCTAGAGTGTAGTTCCAGTTCACCGTTTCCTCTTGGATTTTTTTGTCTGGGTGCTCTATCTATTGTTGAAGTAAGGTATTGAAGTCTCCTACAATTATTGCATTGCTGTATATTACCCCCTTCAGATGTTTGCTTAGTATGTGTAGGTATTCCAGTGTTGGGTGACATATTTACAATTGATATATCCTCTTGATGAATTGACCGCATATGTAATGAGTCTTTTGTCTTGTCACTTTTTTTGTCTTAAGGTCTATTTTTCTGTTCTAAGTAAAGCTAGTCTCCTCTCTTTTTTTTCTATGTTCATGGGGTATGTTTTTCCATCCGCTTCACGTTCAACGTGTGTGTGTCCCTGAAGCCCATGCATCTCTTCCAGGCAGCATAGAGTTGAGTCTTGTTTATTTGTCCATTCAGCCACTCTACAACTTTTCATTGGAGGATTTAATCCATTCATATTTATACTAATTATTGATATGTGAGGACTTACTATTGCCTTTCTGTTTCTTGAGTTCTGGTTGTTTTGTAGTTCCTTTCTTCCTGTATGCTGCCTTCCTTTGGGAATTGATAATTTTCTGCAGTGGTATACTTTGATTTTTGTTACTTTTCTCTTTATCTTGTGTGCATCTAGTACAGGTTTGTTTTGTGGTTAACCTGAGGCTTACTTGACACATCTTATAGTAGTCTATTTTAAGCTGATAAAAATTCAACTTGGATCACTTAAAACACTCTAACCTTTTGACCTTCTCACATTTTATGCTTTTGATGTCACACATTATATCATTTTATATTGTTTATCAATTAACAAATTATTGTAGTAAGAGCTATTTTATAGTTTCATCCTTTCACCTTTAAACTAGAGTTAAGAGGCTAATGTAGCACTATTTTACGGTATTAGAGTATTCTGAATTTGACTGTATACTTACATTTACCAGTGTGTTATGTATGTTCAAATATTTCATATTAATAGCTATCAACCTTTTATTTGAGGTTAAGCAACTCCTTTAGCATTTTTTTTTGTAACACAGGTCTAGTGGTCATGTATTCACTCAGCTTTTTTGTTAGAGAATGGGTTTTTTTGGCTTTCATTTTTGAAAGGCAACTTTGTTGGATAAAGTATTTTTAGTTGGCAGTTTCTTCTTTCAGCACTTTTAATGTATCATCCCACTCTCTCCTGGCCTGCAAGGTTTCTGCTGATAAATACACTGATAGCCTTATGGAGTTTCTATTGTATGAGAGAATTCTTTTTTTCTCTTGCTGCTTTTAAAAATCTCTCTTTGTCTTTAATTTTAAACAGTTTTATTATTGTGTGTCTTGGAGAAAGTAATTTTGAATTGAAACTTTGAGGTTACTTCTTAGCTTCATGAATTTAGATGTACAAGTCTCCCCCCATGTTTGGGTAGTTTTCAGCCATTTTCCTTAGTCTTCACTTATTTCTTTAAATAAGTTCTCTACTCTTTTTTCCCTTTCTTCTCTAGGACTCCAAGGATGAGTACAATTTTCTTTTAATGGAGCCCCATAAGCCCCATAGGCTTTTTTCATTCCTTATCATTCTTTTTTCTTTTTGTTCCTTTGACTGGATAATTTCAAATAATCTGTCTTTAAGAGTTGATTTTTTTCATCTGCTTGGTCTAGCGTGATGTGGAAGTTCTCTACTGAGTTCTTTACTTTAGACATTATACTCTTCAGATCCAAAATTTCTGTTTGGGTCTTTTTTATATTTTCTATCTCTTTTTGAACTTCTCATTTTATTCTTGTATTAGTTTTCTGATTTTGTAAAATTGTTTATCTGTGTTCTCTTGTAGCTCTCTAAGCAGTTTAGAAAAATTATTTTGAATTATTTGTTGTGCAATTAATGCACAACATTTCTTCATTTCTTTGGGGTCAGTTACTGGAAGTTTACTGTGTTCCTTTGGTAGAGACATGTTTTCCTAATTTTCATGATCACTATAGCCTTGCATAGATGTCAGAGCATTTGAAGAAGCAGTCACCACTTCTACACTTTTGGACTGAATTTGCTAGGGAAAGACACTCAGTTGTGGTGGGGGCCTGCTGGAGTGTGCTGTGACCCCAGAGATGGTGGTGTGCAGTGCCAACTATATGGCATGTAGCAGCACCAGATCTAGAGGGGCATGGTGACTCATTGGTTTAGACCACTGGGGTTCACAGCATTGACTACTGTATGGTCCTTGATGAGCACTGCAAGGGACCCACAGAAACTGCAAGGTCTGTTGGAGTCCTTAGTGTTGCCTGCAGGTCCAGTGGATAGGGACCAGGGCTGTCAGTGATGATGGCCAGAGCTGGTGTTGTGCACAGATTTGGCTGCAGGGGCCAGCTGCAGGTACCAGTTGTAAACACACATGAAGAGATGGAGGCCAGGGCAGGTAAAAAGGGCTCTGCCAATTGCAGGAGCATTGGCAGCTGTGGAGGCCTTGGCTATCAGCATGCATTCCTTTTGCGGCACAGTCTCCCCACAGGTGTGCACATGGCAGTGGAGGGCAGTGATGGAGGTCAGGCATCATTCAGTAGTGCAAGCCAGTGACAGGAGACAGGGCTGAAGCTAACCCACAGGCATTTGTGGGGGCTTTGGCTCTCAGTCTACAGTTCATGACTGTAAGATCTTGCCAGGTATATGCACATGCAATGGAAGCCAGTGATTGGCATCAGGCCAGCAATGTGCTCATGCACAGCTGGAGGACTAGACCCCAGCTTGACAGGGCAATGGGATCAGCTGCAGAGTGTAGACATGTTTTGCACTGCACAGTTGCCAAGACCTGAGCTGGCCATGGGTGTGGACTCAGGCTCCAGAGGGCAGGAGGTTGCTTCAGGGGACTCAGGTGACTAGCATCAGCAAACACTAATACCTGTGGCTTGAAAGCTGTGAAATCTGCAGGGGATTTTTGGTAGCTGACCAGGCTGTCTCTTTCTTCAGTGGCAAAAGCTGCTGGGGTCCTCTGCAGGGCAGACTGGTTGTTGTTTTTGCTGCTGTTGGCAGCCCCTGCTCTTCTTTGTTCCTAGCCATCTCTATATATCAGCTGTGTCAATCTCACCATGAGTTGAAACTGAAGCAGGTCCTTCCTGTGATGTCTCAAAAGACTGGGGAAGCTGGCTGCTCACTCCACTTTCCCTTTCCCAGTGAGAGGAACTGTTTCTTGTTGGGAATCCCTCTTGGCATTAAGCAGTGCTGGCGGGGGAATGGAATATGCACATTAAATGAAGCTGTTCTGCCTTCCCTTTTTGTGCAGATATTCTCAGGGTTTTGTTCCACTGTGTTGCTGAAGTTTCGTAAGTGGACCATTGAGCCCTGCCAGAGCCGTTTTCGTTCATAGATAACTGTCTAATTGTTGATCCCTGTGGGGGGATGGTGGCTAGAGTGTCCTACCCTAACATCTTGGTAATGTCACTGCTAACTTTTAAAATTTTAGTTTTTTATATCGTTAGAATGTTTTATAATTAGCATATATACTTTTTCCAGAAACTAAATAGTAATTTTAAAAATTTGATTATGAGGTAAAATTTATAAACTATTTCATTTTTCTAAAAGTGTGAAATGACTTCCTAAATTCTTAAATAGACAATGTGAGTAAAAATGTGTTAAACCTAGATGGATGCGTTTTTTTCACTATCTGAATCTCTTCCTTCACAATACTTTAGGAAAAGAGAAACATGTTTGATGAAATAACAAATACAAACAAGTTACGATATGACAGAGAAATTAAAGATTATAGACCAATTAGAGGAGAAAAGAAGGATCCTGATGTTACCAAAAGGCCACTCTAAGTAATGTTTTTTGTATATTTCAGAATTCTCATATTGTTACCTTTTAACATCTCTGAAACTGGATGACCTTAAGATGTTCAGGGTGTTTAGCATTATAGTTAATCGGCAGTATTCTTCTTATTGGTACATAATATAACGGAGTACTTAAAATTAATGATGTATCAAATTAGAGCAAGTATGGAGTGAACAAAATGTTAATAATACATTTGTTTAAAATATTTTCATTGTCTTAAAATCTTTTTAAGATTTTAAATTATTAAGATATATTAACTTTAGAACTCCAAAAATGAAACATTTAATTCTAACTGGATTTGTACCTCTTTGAGAGCAAAGAATATTTCTTATTAATTTTTTAAAATTCCTCCCAAATTTTAAAAATTTATTTTATATTACTTTGTTTGGATTTTGTTAGAGTTTCCAAAACTCTAAGTATATCACTCTGCTTATGGAGAAATTTAATTTTAAAATTAGCTGGTGTGGTCCATATTTCTTATAGATAAGCCAATGTTGCTGTTTTAAGCTCTTTTAAAAATGGGGCTGACTGACTCTAGTTGTAAATTCAGGGATGAAGAACATTTTTAGCTTGAAAAAAATGCGGTTAAATATTACATTACCTTCTTTTGTGATATACATGTAATTATTACCTTTTGACATTTTAATCTTATTGAAAATAAACTCAAATAATAACTACTATTGGGATAGAGTTTTCTTTTACTTAAAAAAAAATTACTTTGGTAGTTATACAGCATTCACTTTTTCTTCCAAGGTTTGGCTTTTCGTTTTCTGTTCAGAATTCCACTCGTAAGGTCAAATCTATCTAACCCAAGCTGTGACAAAAAGCTTGGAGAGATGTGGAATAACTTGAAAGATAGTGAGAAGCAGACTTAATAAGGCAGTCAAACTGAAGAAGTATGAAAAGGTAAAGATTGTTACTTTTGGGATTGTAGTTATTTGTAGCAAAATTTTGCTGATAGTGAATAATTGCGCAGTATTTGGGCAAGATAAGTACACACTGAATTAATTATATGCTAAAGAATTTGGGACCCAAAAATAAAGATTTATCACAAAAATGGAATGATTCAAATGAATTTTCACCTTACTTGTACCCAGTCTTGCCTTTTACTTTCTCTGAATTATTTATATATTTATTATTTATGTATTGTTTCTCTGTATTGTTACTTATCTGTCTCACTTAGTTACTAGGCTTGAAAATTCAGTGTTTTTCCCCATTTCTGTACTCTCCAATCAATTAGTAGCCAGTCTGATTATACACCTTATATTCCTCCCCTCCCTTTCCACTTCTGGTATCATAAATTGAGTCCTTATCTTGGTCTGTTTTCTTATATTTCTTAATAGTCTCTTTTAGTCCAGTTTCAGACCTTCTTGGAAGATAATTACAACAAGACTTCAAATATTTTCTTTAACTCATAGCCTATTTTAAGAGAGTGGAGAAGAGGGTATTTGCATATTTAGGCCTAGTTTCTAGGTTTATCCTGATTTTAGGCTGGTTTATTTTTCCAGTTTAGTACTCTCATTCAAGTAAACTTAGGGCTGCTAAACTAAACAGTTTTGTTCACAATAACTTCATGTTTTCTAGCCTATTTATAGAACTATAAAATTTACTAAATATAAACTCAAATTCAAAAACTGCTGCAGAAAATGAGGTGAATATTACTACAATTTTAGTTGGAAAAAAGCTTCTTAAGTTTAAAATTGGTGGCAGAATTTCTCAAAGAAATGATTGCTAAATTTTACTATGGTGAAAATTTTTAGATTTTTTAAAAAATTAATCAGTAAATAAAGAGTTTTGTTCACTTGTTTTTCAAAACTGAAGTCATGTGTTTTGCCTTGTGATAAAAACTATAATTATAAAGATTTCATAGAGTTGCTGAATATCCAAATATTTGTGTCTTCAAAGCCTACCATAATGTTGCACCTCCATCAAGCATATCCTAGATGGAAATAATATTTTCCTTTACTGTTCTTTGTAGCAATGTTATTCCCATTGTCTTCTTTTTCTTTCTCCTATTATGGTTCCTTAAATAGTTTATATTTCATTCATTTCTTTAGCATCCTCAAACTTTGTAGAGCTTTTGACACAGATAATTTCTTTTCTTATATAACTGTTCTATAAATTATTTTGTGATATTCAAGAGGTCTATTTTCTTTGAAAAGTAAAATTTTTTAGATGGACTACTAAAGTATGCACTTAAAATTAATTGCCCAAGAAAGAATCTTTATGTACTTAACTTATAATAATTTTTATTTGTTTTCCCAAAATGAAACAGTTCTTGGAATTCAAAAGCTTTTTGTTGTTGTTATTATCGAAACACTAGATATAAATAATTAATGATTGCCATCTTCTTGATCTGATTCTCTTTTCCATAATGTAAGATGTTGCACATTATAAATCTACACGAAGATCCAATAAGGCAAGTGGGCCTCTTATACTGTCCATACAAATGTAGAGGAAGGAAGAGGATAGGAAGAAAAAGATAATGAATAAAATTACATATCTTGGTCACCATATGACTATCACAGATAGAGAAAATGCTAGCTAAGTATCTCTGATTCTGAGATATTATTCTGTTGACTTCATTGGGTTAAATTGAATTATTATTTTGCTGAAGTAATTGTGGATATTATAAGCTGGTTGTACCTCTATGTAATGTTGTGTATATTTCCAAGGACTTCTTTGTGTGTGTGTGTGTGTGAGGATGACCACACCTGCGCTAACATCCGTTGTCAATCCTCCTCTTTTTTGCTGAGGAAGACTGGCCCTGGGCTAACATCTGTGCCCATCTTCCTCCCCTTTTATGGGACACCACCACGGCGTGGCTGACAAGTGGTACATCTGTCTGCACAGGGGTCTGAACCTGCAAACCCAGGCAGCCGAAGTGGAGCATGTGAACTTAGCCGCTATGCCATCGGGCCAGCCCCCATCCAAAGACTTTTAAAAATAAAAGCTACATCTATATTTTTTTAAAGAAAACATGTCACGTGCTATTAATTTTATAAACATTGAAAATGCTCCACAAGAGCTTTTTTAATTTTTTAAGACAGAGGTCATATGGTAATTGGTAGCTACCCTGAGAGACACTGATAACTTCAAGCTCTTTTCTCATTCCTATAGAATACAGAAGAAGGAAGACTTTGCCATCGACTAAAGTATTTACAAATAAGACTTCAAACTGCTTTTCATGTAAAGTGAAATATGATTCTGCAGCCATTATTAAACTCATATAACAAAAAATTGTATTTCATATTTTAAAATTAAAATTGAATTTCTTTGGAAAATAAAGAGCAAACTGAATTTATATAAAAAGGAACTTAATGAAATTCTGGAGGGGTATTCTTAGGAGGCTGAAATGTTTTGATGCAAAAAAAACAGTATTACTTTTTTTATTCAGATGAAATGCACAGAATATAAAATCAACCATTTAAAAATGTGCAAAGCAGTGGCATTTAGTACATTCACAATGTTGTGCAACCATATCTTTTGTTTCCAAAACACTTTTATTACCCCTAAAGGAGACCCAGAACCCCTTGAGCAATCTCCCCATTTCATACTTCCCTAGTCTCTGGCAACCACTTACCTGCTTTCTGTTTCAATCGATTTACCTCTTCTGGAAGTTTCATATAAAAAGAATTATACAATATGTGATATTTTGTGTCTGACTTCTTTCATTAAGCATAATGTTTTGGAACTTTATCCATGTTGTAGCATGTAACAGTACTTGATTCCTTTTTATGCCTGAATAATACTCCACTGTGCGTACATACCACATTTTTAAAAATTCACTCATCTGTTCATGGACAATTGGGTTGTTTCTACTTTTTAGCTGTTACAAATAGTGATGCTTTGAATATTCACGTGGAACTTTTGTTTAAATACTTATTTTCAATTCTTTTGGATAGATACCTATGAGTAGAATTGTTGGGTCATATAGTGATGCTATGTCTAACATTTCTTTCAGCTGTAATTTGTAATTTTCAGTGTACACGTCTTACATGTTCTTGTTTAACTTTATCCTTAATTGTTTTATTCTCTTCTTTGTGGTGAGGAAGACTAGCCCTGAGCTAACATCTGTTGCCAATCCTCCTCTTTTTTGCTGAGGAAGAGTGGCCCTATACTAACACCCATGCCCATCTTCCTCTACTTAAATGGGATGCCTGCCGCAGCATGCCTTGACAAGTGGTGCATCTGTCTGCACCCGGGGTCTAAACCTCTGAAACCCCGGACCCCCAAAGCAGAGCGCACAAATCTAACCGCTACACCACTGGGCCAGTCCATGTTTTATTCTTTTTTGTAAGTGGACTTATTCTCTTAACGTCATTTTTGGATTGTTTATTTCTAGTGTATGGAAACACAACTGATTTTTGTGCATTCATTTTGTATCCTGCAACTTTGCTGAATTTATTTACTAGTAGCAGTATAATAAGTCACTTAATTAAAGATTATAAGATTATGTCGCTTAATTAAAAAAATAGTATCTTAATTTTGACTTTAATAAAAATCACTGCTTAAGTTAATAACTTTCTTATAAATGTTTTAGGTAGATTGGATGACAGGTATATTATACAAAAACATAGTAGTCTTTAATAACTGGGGAATAATAGAACAAAGTACAAAACCCAAGTGATCATCTTAATGGATGCAGAAAAGGTGTTGACAAAATTTAACACCCACTCATGAAAAAAATGCCCGAGAAAGAGCATCTATAAAAAAAAGCACAGCTAACATCGCCCATAACATTGAAAGACTGAAAGCTTTTCTCCTAATATCAAGAAAAAGACAAGTTGCTGCTCTCACCACTTCCACTTAACATAGTACTGGAGATTCTAGCTGGAGGAGGAAGTAAAACTAGGTCTTTGCAGATGGCATGATTTTCTGTATCTAGAAAATCCTAAGGTATCCACAGGAAAACCTCTTTAGAATGATGAGGTTAGCAAGATTGCATGGCACAAGATCACCATTACATTTCTATGCTTCAGCAATGAACCATCCAAAAAGGATATATTTAAAATAGCATAAAAAATAATAAAATGATGTGAAATAAGTTAATAAAAGAAATGTAAGAATGTGTACCATGAAAAGTATAAAACTTTGTTGATAGATACTAAATAAGACCTTAATAAATGAGAAGACATCCCTTATTCATGGATTAGAAGACTTTAACATTGTTAAAATGGAAATACTCATCAAATACGTCTACAGATTCAATATATTCCCTATTTAAATTCCAGCTTGCTTCTTTGCATAAATACACCAGCTAATCCAAAAATTCTTATGGAAACATGAGGGACACACAATAGCCGAAACAATCTTGAAAAAGAAGAATAAAGTTGAACAACTCACTTTACCCAATTCAAGACATACAACAAAGCTACAATAATCAAAACAGTGTGGTACTGGTATTAGGATATACATATAGATTAATAGAATAGAATTGAGAATCTGGAAATAAATCCATATATATCTATGGCCAGTTGATTCTTATCAAAGGTGCCAAGAAGAGCTAATAAAGAAATAGTAATGTCTTCATCAGACTGTGCTGGGACAACTGGATAGCCACACACAGAAGTATAGAGTTGGACCATTACTCTACAGTGTATCCAAAAGTTAATTTAAAATAGATGAAAGACTTGAGTGTAAAAGCTAAAAGTATAAAACTCTTAGAAGAGAATATAGGAATAAATCTTAATAATAACTGTGGGTTAGTCAAAGCCTACTTCATTAAGGCACTGAAAGCCCAAGAGATAAAAGAAAAATAAACTGGATAGTTATCAAATAAAAAACTGTGCTTCAGGGGATACCATTACAAAAGTGAAAAGACAATCCACAGCACTGGAGAAAGTTTTTTTTTTAAGTCATACACACTCTGACAAGAGAATCATGTTTAGATTACTTAAAGAACACTAACAACTTAACAACAAAAAGACTATCCAATTTAAAATGGGCAAAGGACTTGTATAGACATTTCTCCAAAGAAGAGATACAAATTGTCAACAAGCACATGAAAAAAGATGATCATATTTGTGAGTAATTCAGAAAATGCAAATCAAAACCACAATCAGCCACTACTTCATACACACTAGGATGGCCATATCAATAAGCAGATAGTGTTGTGAGGATGTGGAAATTGGAACTGTATTACCTACTTGGGAAGAATTAAAAGGATGCAAGATACTTTGAAAAATAGTCTGGTATAAACATAGAGTTGCCAAATAACCTAGCAGTTCTACTGGAGGTGCATAACCATAGAAATAAAAACATATATGCACACAACTTATATACAAGTATTCTTAGTAACATTATTCATAATAGCTAACCTAAAAGTAACAACTCAAATGCCCATCAACTGATGAATGGATAAACAAAATATGGTATATTTATAGACTAGAATATTATTTAGCCATAAAAGGGTGTGAAATTCTGATTTGCACATCTAAAATGAATTGTACACTTACAAATGGTTATAATGGTAAATATTGTTCTGATAAATGCTACCACATGGGTGAACCTTGAAGCATTATGCTAAGAGAAAGACACCAGACACAAAGCTAGAAGCCAGGCACATATTGTATTGGTTCCATTTTTACAAAATGTATGGAATATTCAATCCATAGTGACAGAAAGTCAATTAGTGGTTATTCAGAGGTGGGAAGTGATTTCTAATGAATATGGGGTTTCTTGCTGAGGTGATGAAATGTTCTGCAATTTCACAGTGGTGAGATTTGCACAACTTCAAAAATATACTAAAATCCACTCAATTGTATACTTTAAAATGGAAAATTTAGGGGCTGGACCCGTGGCATAGTGGTTAAGTTCAGTGTGCTCTGCTTCAGCAGCCCAGGCTCATGGGTTCAGATCCCAAGTGCAGATATACACGACACTTCAGCCATGCTGTGGCAGTAACCCATCTACAAAAAAGAGGAAGACTGGCAACAGATGTTAGCTCAGGGCGAATCTTCCTCAAAAAAAAAAAAAAAAAAGGAAAATATGATGTTATATGAAGTATATCTTAATAAAGCTGTTTTATAAACAGTTATTTTAGAATTATGGGGGGAAGTAAATCTGATCATTTGAAAGATTAATATGGCTAATCAATGGCAAATCTGATTTTATGAAATAGAAAAAAAGATGTAGATAAAACTCTCGAAAGATAAAGACAGAAAATCAAAAAAGATAAAAACATTTAAACATAATATATTTAACTTAGCATAATAAGCTAGTGATGTTGAATACCTAGATCGAATGGATAAACTTCTGGAGAAAAGAAAATGCTAAGAATAGTTAATGAAAAAATATTGAAATCAGATCAACAAACCTTTAAGCATTTCTTCCCAGTTCCTCTCAAAAGGGGGCCTACCAGTTAATTTTTAAAGGAACAAATGGATACTTCCTAAATTTTGCCAACTGTTCTCACACAGAGGGATAAAAATAACACCAAAAAATGAATTAACAGCAAATTATGGTAAATTTCACTTATTTACACAAATAAAATTAAAGACAGTTAAGTGTAACAGCTTGTTTTAAAATAAAATCTCAC
Organism: Tapirus terrestris; assembly: GCA_004025025.1. NCBI lineage: Eukaryota > Metazoa > Chordata > Mammalia > Perissodactyla > Tapiridae > Tapirus > Tapirus terrestris. The sequence continues at coordinate 36,685 of PVID01001833.1, forward strand.
AATGAATTAAAGAAACAGCAAGGAGAGTTCTATATCAGAAAATTGACCATTGTGATTCTATCCATGGAAAGAATAATGTGGAATAACAAGAGACAAGTCACAGTCTGAGTATCCCCTCTCAACTAAGTTATTCTCAGGGTTATGATTACACTGGTTTACTACACCTTCCTTACAAATGTTATACTCCTCTGAGAAATGGGACATGATATTTTATTTTATTTGATACTTTAGTATTTAAGTTTTATTTTACTGGTTTGTTCCTCTGTTTGTTCAAAAAGTCTGTCAGCTCTGAGAGAAAGCAACCAGCCAGGTTTTTTGTTTTTTGTTTCTTATATTAATATCCGAATCTGAATTTTTTGGCAAGGTTTCTTTTAGTTGGTTATATGGATACTTGAAAGTGTTGCATTGCTAGGTCTCTGTAATCATTTTTCACTTGTATGTTCCTCAGTAAGTTTTAGAGGATGTATATGTTTTGCAAGAATTTTTATGAAAGATTTTACACTTTTTTTTGGTGAAGAAATCAAATCTCTAGTTAGTAAAAATACAATAATAACAAATATGTGCCTGGCAGGTGCTTTATAAGTGAAATATCGTACATGAACATAATTTATATTTTATCATGGTTGCAGGATTGTAAAATTGCTGTATAATGGGTTCTTTTCCCATTAAGGCAGCATGGGAACCGGGAACCCAGTAAGTCTATAGGGACTGTTGCAAAGACTTTGGTACGCACACTCAGGTCGCCTGGCCTTGTACTTGCGGAGAAGAGGAGGAGCATTTCGGTTGCAGTTCTGCAAACGTGGGAGGTGAAAACAGCTAACAATTGCTCACTCTCTCTCGGTCCTTGTAAGGTCTTCTCCTCTAATGCGCAGGCGTAACATGCTCAGCGGACGCATTAAAAAAAAGATCCGGCCGTTCTAGATGTGATTGTGCACTTCTGTTCCCTTAAACAACTATATATCAGTCGAGCAGCTATTTTGCGGTGTTTATATTCCTCTGGTGAATTCGGTTCTGCGTCTTCAGGCTTTACCTGGCATGCAGAACGTCTCTCAGGTTTGGAGATACTCCACCGCTTAAAGAAGCGATCCGCGGAGTGACACGACATGTAAAGAAACCGGAAAACCTTGAGGGTTAAGATGGTGGTGGTTAACGTTGAGAGCGGTTGCAGTTGGTAAGCGGCTAAGTGAGTTAAAATAACCGTGGAATTTAGTAGAAAATAATGACCTTCTGGGATTCACGTCTAAACTAGGAAGGATCCGGTGCGCCATTGAAGAAACACAAAGTTACAGATTAGCATCTGGGCGAGACATGGAGCCGGGAGCCGACGACTTCCTACCGCCTCCGGAGTGCCCAGTATTCGAGCCTACCTGGGCCGAGTTCCAAGACCCGCTTGGCTACATCGCGAAAATCAGGCCCATTGCTGAGAAATCGGGCATTTGCAAGATCCGCCCACCCGCGGTAAGTCACTGAAGCAAAATTTGGAGTGGGGATGGAGTTTAGATTGAGCGTAGTTCTGTACTACTTAACAAGGCCTTAAATTTCGGGCCGCAAACCCTTAGTAGTTAATAGAATCCCCAACGTAGTTGCTAATATCTCATCTTTTAAATCTGACTACAACACTCTGGCGACAGAAAGCTTGTATCCTATCGCCATACTACGTAGAGTTACAAAGATCTGTTTTAGAAACAAAAATAATTGAGTCGAAATTGGTTCTAGACTGTGCCACTATTACACCCATTTCTACTATAGGGATATTTATGTCTTTTATACTTTTAAGGAAATTTTAATGTATTCATAAGTACTTCATACGTAAGTGAAGCAATGAAAAGTTATGTGAATTTCTGTCGTTATTAACCATTGGGTGTGGGATGTTTTCATTTTCTCCTAGACCTGCGGTCTCTGTAAGAAGCATAGATTGGAATGGGGAGGAATGTGGAATCCTTGCCACCAGTTTAATTAGTGTTATTTCACTAAGAGTCTTCTCCTCCTGGTTTGATATACTGTAAACTGCTAATTGAAACTGTTAGATGTTTCACTGAGTTAAGAAGCAAACAAATGAACTTAGGCCATCACTAGTATGATATCCACAGTCGTCGTGAACTTTTGCACAACACACTGTTCATTTGAACATGCTCAACCTAACTACGTCATTTGTTTGCTTCTATTTGTATGATTATACTTTTCTTAGTATTACTAATTATATTTCTATTCGGCTTTTCCGGACTACTAGGACTAGGAAAAAATAATGGCTTAGGTTTGAATATCAATTTCTTATCCATATTAGGTTTATCTTCAGTAACGACTTTCATCGTTACTTAAATGGGCTGGTCCTAATTGAGGTGTGCTTCGTCAACTTTTAGGTGTGAGTTCATAGAGATTTGGATTTTTTTGTTTTGTTTTTCTATCTTTTTTGGAGGAGACATACCAAGGACAGTTTTAGCTTAGTAGATTTTTTTTTCCAGTTACATGATGTTAAAGACACAACCATTTGAGGCTTTTGGGGACAAAGATACCAACTACAGGTCTTAAATGCGAGGGATATTAAGATGGGAACAAGTGATTTTAGTTATCATCATCTTCATGCTTTATTTATGCCATAATAAACAAGTTCTGTTCTTTTCTTCTAGGACTGGCAGCCTCCCTTTGCAGTAGAAGTTGACAATTTCAAGTTTACTCCTCGCATCCAGAGGCTAAACGAACTAGAGGTACAATGGGAAGTCACCCTTTTATAGTCGAATCTGAGTTCTAATCTTGCTTTACATACAGTTTTATAACAATTTACTTAGGAACTTAGGTTTTGAAATCAAATATATTTTGATTCTAACCCTAGCTCCATTATTTCCCAGAATATTGATTTTGGAGAAAGTTTTCTGCAAAGTGCCAGGACATGAAGAAGGGTTTAAATTTTTGGAGGTGAATAACGTATTCTTCTGCTATTGAATGGGCTAAAATTAGAGCTTTCAAAAAGATTGACAGATACTGCCTTTCTCATTTTTTACTCCATACCTACTTATTTTATCATCTTGGATTTTTCCTGATTTCTTTAACAAAAGCAAAGTTCAGGGCAGAAATATAGTCTTTTAAATTTCTACCTTAAGGCTGGTGGTATTACATTTCTTATTCTTGAATAAAATTGACTCTATTTAGGAATGAGTCAGAGTAAATAGAAGAGCCAGGGCTTGTTTTTTAAACCAGTCAAGAGTCCACATATTCAGCTTAGTATTAAATATGGAAAGCAAATGAGTGGTTGGCATTTGCTTTTGTTATTAGAAGTTTTCACTATAGTCAGTATCTGGAAGCTCCAAAATGACTTAGGGCAACAGAAGAATGATTTAGAAACTGGTTTCATTTCCAGGTTTTTGGCATTGAATGGAAAAATGTTTTATTCCCTTCAGATGTGTATCTGTAAACTTTAGATGGGTATCTTAAGGCACATATTAGATTGACCCTAAATAGTCTTTTTTCAGTGCCGATTAAGCCCAAGGATAATGCTTTAAATTTTGAGAGGAAAGATTTTTACTCCAAGGCATCACTTTCTGAGGCGCATCTCAGTTTAAAGAATCAGCATGTTATGTTTTTTAAAATTTCTTCTTTTGCTGAGAAAGATTAGCCCTGTGCTAATAGCTGTTGCCAATCCTCCTTTTTTTCTCTTGAGGAGGATTAGCCCTCTTTAGACATGGGTCGCCACCATAGCATGGCTGATGAGTGGTGTACGTCTGTGCCCAGGATCTGAACCTGTGAACCCTTTGAGCTTTTTGTAGACATCAGCGGTGAGATAGGCTGTAAGGCTCACGCATTAGCCTAGTAGAGAACTGTAAATGTTACAGAACCATACTTATTCATCCACTTCACTCTGGACCAAAGTCAGGTTAAGGAGTAAGCCAACAATAGGGTTCTTTCGTCCCCAGGCTCAGACTAGAGTGAAACTGAACTATTTGGACCAGATTGCAAAGTTCTGGGAAATCCAAGGTTCTTCATTAAAAATTCCCAATGTGGAGCGGAGGATCTTGGACCTCTACAGCCTTAGTAAGGTAAGAGTACTTCTGTTTCAAAAGGAAAAACAATCAAAAAGCCTTGGCTGAGAGACCCTCTCTGGTTAAATATTGTGTCTCTGGGCAGGAAAGAAGAGAATACAGCCTGCCCACATTTCTTGACACAGTCTGTGTCCTGTAATAGTTGGCATTGGCGATGTGCCCAATTATCATACCTTAAGCTTCATTGCTATTTTTTAGGTTTCTCCTGTCTGCTCACTGTTACTCTCTGCCCTTTCTTATCCTTTCAGATTGTGATGGAAGAAGGTGGCTATGAAGCCATCTGCAAGGATCGTCGGTGGGCCCGAGTTGCCCACCGCCTCAGCTACCCACCAGGCAAAAACATTGGCTCCTTGCTAAGATCTCACTATGAACGTATCATTTACCCCTATGAAATGTTTCAGTCTGGAGCCAACCTTGTGGTGAGGGCCCTTAGCTGCGTTGGGGCTTGTGTGGTTTTGCTCTTTTTGTTCTTATCTTCCCTTTTCTGGGTTGGGTTTTTTCCTCAGTATTCAGCATTTAGAGAGTCCTTAAGGTTATTAATAGAAGTTATAGGAATTGGCCCTGGAAAATATTTTGCAGCCTATGTGAAGAAGTTTAAATCTGCTAGGCTAGCTAGATGAGAACTGGAGTGTTCTTTCCCTCTATTTTAGAGGGTTTTGTCTACGAGGATCTTTTTATGGACAAGGTCTTGGAGTAGAGGCTAGATAAAAGCAGTTTGTGTTTTAGGCCATCCTCCATGAAAAAGATAATTATCTTATAAAATAACTAAACTCCCTGAGGATGTTCAGATAAAGAGAGGTTAGGGATGAAACCTTGTTGTTGGGTTAACTCAAGAAGGAGTGGGAACTGATTTAGCTGGGTATCTTAATAATAATAAGTTTTTAGGTTTTATTATAGGGGAAGCACTTTTTAAAACTACTTGTGTATATACGTATGAGTCTAAATGCATATTTATTTTAATCTTGTAATGCTGTTAGACTTGATATTTTTATTATCCCTTTTCAGACAAGGACTTTGGAACACAGAGAGGTCCATTGTATTTGCACAATGCACACAAACAGTAAGGGGAAAGTCCAGGTTCAAACCTAGCAGTCTGGTACCAAAGACTGTTCTTCACTATGCTGTGTTGCTTATACATAAGGAGAGGAATATATATTCTATCATTCCAAAGAATAAGAGTTATAGATTTATACAATTTAGAAGTATAGATTTCATTACCAGAGATTTAAGATGAAGGTATCACTTGGTTATTTGCTGATTGTGAATGTGATCAATTCCTGTGTCAATTCCTGATCCTGCATTATTTCCTATCCCCAGCAGTGTAACACTCACCCATTTGACAGTGAGGAAAAAGACAAGGAATACAAACCCCATAGCATTCCTCTTAGACAGTCTGTGCAGCCTTCCAAGTTCAGCACCTATAGTCGGCGGGCAAAAAGACTACAGCCTGATGTGAGTGCCCTTTTTTTTTTGGTCATAAACTGCCCGAGTTCATCTGGGACTTGCTTGTGGGGACAGTCCAATTCTGTAAGACATTCTGTTTTTACCAATAGCTGGTTCATGATTGAATTTTAATTGAAAATGAATCAGTTATTTTGTTTCATGGGTATAATGGTTTCTAATATTTTTGTCTTAGTAGTTCTGCTTTTACACATTTTAAAAGCAAACACATTCTTTTGGTATAATTTTAGGAGTTAAATTTTGTGACTCCTGGAATGACTTTTATAAAGCTCACTGTACATTGTTGTTTAGTTTTTTCAACTGTTATTTTTTATTCTGTGTTCTTTTATGAGATGGTCACTCAATAACAGCTACAAAAGGTGAGACACGATAAGCTCAGGAAAAGAAAGTTTATTATACTTAAGAGATAAGGCTTGCCACACAGGGCCACAGCAGAAAGCAGTAGTGTGGGTCAGGAGGCAGGGGCAGGAATGAGGGGAAAGTCTAGGCCACAGCCTTTATTGGGGTTTTGGAGGGAAGGGCAACACATGGCTGAGTAACAGCTGAAGATTGGCTAGTTTGAACAATTTCAGTGGGCTTTAACGTACAGGTGATCTCTGGTTGTTTGGCACCTGGCCCTGGAATGAGTACTGTAGAGGAAGGTGCAGGAGTTACAGAGGGGAGGTATGATTTTTGGATTGGTTGGTTTGTATATCAAAGGTGTGCTCTCTGGGTCCTTTGCTATCTTGAAGAATTGGCTAGCCCAAAAAAGGCAGTCTAACCCAAGCCAGAAAGTTTTTCAAGATGTTAAACATTATAATATACAGAAAATAAAAAATATAAGCAATATAGTCTTATAGTTTCTCATCTTGCTAAGCCTGTTTTGTATGTCCATGTACATTTTCCTAACATTTTGGATGTTTCTATTTCTGAAATATCTTTATGTATCCTTAGGTATTTTGTGACTAATCCTAATATTAAATTTTAACACATTTTAACATCAGAATGTAGAATAAAGAAATGAGAATAGTGATCTTGTTCAGATTGATTGAATTTCAGATGGGTGCTGCATTCCTGCTGTAGTTCTTTATAGTAGGAAGTGTCTGGAAATAAACTGAATAAGAGAAATGAGTGTGTAGTAACTTGGAAACCAGTAAAATCTGTTTGAAAGTAGTAGGTACTATGCAAGGATCTCAACATTTTTCAAAATGAAATGATCTTTAGATGCTTTTTTTCTTAAAGAATGGAATTGTCCTCTTTGCTGAAAAGCTTTTAAACATTCTTGAAAACTGTAAGGTTACTAAAAAAAATGAAGGGGTGTACATCTAATACATTAAGAGGAAAAAAAGTGCAAATAAATTCTACATAAAGCAGTAAAGATAACAAATCCAGTAACAAAGAAATTATGAGGACTAACACATCATCTCTTCCATTTTGTGCATAAGTGTATGTAGTGATACAGGAATGGACAGTAAGATACCTGAAAGGTAAAGAGTAACACTGTGTTTTTCATATTTTAAAATAAGTATTAGCATTTTAAAAAAGTATTTGGTTTGTAGAAACTACAGATTAATGTATTAATGTAATATATAATACATAGGTATAATTAATATAATGTATAATATAAAATTATGAAATAATATAATGTACATGGTGTCTAGGAGTCCCATGCCTACAAAGCTGATGGAGTCTCCTTTTGCAGCCTATTTTCAAGCTTGCTCTTACATGAACCATATTGAATAGTATATCAAAAATGTTTAACCTCCCTTATAAATTGAAAAAATAAAGGAACTACATATTTCTTTTTGCATAATTGATTGGCAAAAAAAAAGTGTCATGGGTGAGGAACTAGTCATCTTCCTGCATTGTTGGTAATAGTCAAAGATGGTACTAACGTTAACATTTTAAACATGCATACCCTCCTGTTTTAACTCAGTCTTACAGAATAGTATGTAACAAATACATGGGTATTAATAATTTGTACTCAGCTCGTAATTTATAAAATGACTAAATGACAACATGGAGCGCTCAGTGCCATTGAAAGAAATGTTTTAATCTTACTCACAGTTCCCCTAGACACTACAGCCATACTGTGCCACACAGGTCCACAAGAGGAAGCTTCAGTATCAGTGAGAGGGCAGAGAAGAGCAAGGGGAAGTCATAGGCCACAGCCTTTATTGGAGCTTCCTGAGGAAAGGCAAAGCAGAGTAGGATAAACATATTTGGATTGGCTAGTTTCAATAATTCACGCAGACTTTGGGGCAGAGGGACTTTTCCCAGTTGTTTGGTACATGGCTATGGGTTGATTTAGGGCAGGGGAAACAATATCTTGCTGTGTGAGAGTTAAATAAGAAGTGGTTAGGGGTATGGACTTGGGATTGGTTGGTTTGTATATGAAAGGCATACTCACCTACAACTTGTTTATTGCCTTTAGGGATTAGCTTGCTCTGGGAGGAACAGTCTCCCTTGCTAGCAAGACCACCCCCCAAAAGATGTCAGAGAGTCTTAAAATACAGAAAATAAAAAGTATGATTAGTACAGTTAACTACATCATTGTTCATAATACCCCAAAATTGAAAACAGCATCAATGTTGTATAACAATAAAACAGTAGGTTAAATTATTTCTAGAATAACAGATATATATGTTGGGGGTCCCAGAAAGTTTATCCTCGAACAGACTTTTGTTTGAGCTGTAGACTCATAAGTTTCTCTTAATCATCTCCACATGATCATTGAGAGATTTAATTTACTACCACCATTGTGTCACCAGTTGATCCTAGTGTTTCTCATGGGTATTGTCATATATATTATTACATATATAATATATATGCAAAATAGTTGCATAAATTATTTAGGGAATGAAACACCACCACAACTTATGATATTGTGTGTGTTTGTAGAGTGAAATGTATAAAAACAAACCTCAGGACCAGCCTTGTGATCTGGTGGTTAAGCTTGGCATGCTCTGTTTTGGCAGCCCTGGGTTCAGATCCCAGGCACGGATCTACACCACTTTTCTGTCAGTGGCCTTGTGGCAGTCTATACAAAATAGAGGAAGACTGGCAACACATGTTAGCTTGGGGTGAATCTTGCTCAGCCCAAAAAAAAGAAACCTCAGGCTTTAAATGGAAAGGAGAATAGGAGAATTGTAAAAGGTGTTTAAAAGTAGAACACAAATTATTGGAAACATGGAATGTATTTCATGGTGTTCACTAAAAGATACGTGCTGAAAGTGTCATATGGTATATGTATTTATTGACCCACAGTGGGTTTGTGATTTCCCGGTTCTCTGATTACATTGTGAGGAGAAAAGACTTAATTCTAATGGTCTTAGTTCAAACAGGATAGGAGTCCTGTCTTTGCATTTGCATCTTCAATTCCAGTTTGAACAGTTGCAGAAAGGGCCTTACTTATATTAATTGAATTCCCTAGTATAAGTTGTATACTTTTTGATATTTAAGCTTAACTAGCTTCCAACTATAGAGCATTCTGTCATTTCCTTTCTAACATGAAAAAAATTGAAAAAAGGAATTAATTTTCAAATTTGTCTGTTCCTTTGCTCCTGCTTGGCCACATCTTACAGGTAAACATACATCACCAATAAACATTTAAAAATGAGTGGAAATGGTTGATTTTAATCTTTGTGACCTCTCTTCCTTTTATATGATCTGCTATATTTTGCAAATATGATAGTCTAGATCTTGTCTAAAATATTATGTTTATTTTTAAGAAACTCACTTCCTTGTTTGAACCTTCTTTCAATAGCCAGAGCCCACAGAGGAGGACATTGAGAGGAATCCAGAGCTGAAGAAGCTGCAGATCTATGGGGCAGGTCCCAAGATGATGGGCTTGGGCCTCGTGGCCAAGGATAAGACTTTACGGAAGAAAGGTATAGCGTAGTAGGCTGGGAGGAAGTGTGAAGGGTAAAGTCCTAAAGTACGGTGGGGGAGATGGTTTCATAATCCAGATGGAGGATAGATTTGTTTGTTTTCAGATTTGTTTCTGACTACCCTAGATAAAGAAGGGGTCATATGCCCCTCCACTATTATGATGAAGGAGGAACCAAGTGGGGATGAGAAAGCGATGTCGACATTGCTCAAGGAGGACTTGAGTCACAGCCTAGAGCCCTGCACCAAGATAACCATGCAGCTGCGGAAGAATCACAGCAGTTCCCAGTTTGTAAGGACTCACCTGTGATTTTCTAACACTGTTTTTGAGTTATCAGGACTAGATGGAACCTAAAATTAGTTCATCCCATCTTCTCCTTCCTTCCATTTACTTCTGAGCTCTTTATATGTGGAGAGACTGGTGGCCAGGAAGGGGAGGAAACATTGTCAAGTTATTATAGTTAGGAGCAAAATTCATACTCTCCTGTTTTTAAGACAGAACTTTCTTCCTAATTGCTGAATCTTCTCAACTCTAGTAATAAGCATTTTCTTAGATTTTACATCTAAAATTGGTGTTAGATAATGTGATCAAGTAGAAATTAGGTGAAAGAGCTATTTGGTTCTGGTAAATGCTTCAGGACTCTCGAAGCATCACATTTCATATAGTAGTGCCTCTCTCCTATGCTCTTGCTTACTTGTGTCTTTGATGTATATAAATCTTCTTTTTGCCTTTTCCTACCTCTTAGCTGAAAGATTTTTACAGTCTCTGAAATATTCTAGAGTTTCTACATTTTTATAAAATGATAAATTCCATTTTTGAGTTCTTCTCCTTCCTTTCTAATTTCACTTTGTTTTCATAATTTTTGTTTGCCCCACCCTGCTTTGTAAATGTTGATGTTCCCAGAAGTGTTATCCATGAACAAACTTCTGTTTTGAGCTCCAGACTCCTGTGTTACCCTTGATCGTCTCCAACTGATCATTGAGTGATTATCTTTACTACCACCATCGTGTCACCATTGATGCCATCTTATGGACTGTCACAAGATCTTGTCATCCAAGCTTGAAGTTTGGGAGTCATTTATGACTTTTCTGTCACCCCTACATCTGGTTATCTAGTTCTGTTGCCTTTTATTTTTATTGCAGTATAGCATACATACACACAAATACATAAGATTATTTTTGCGTTTCTAAATAGGTAGTATTACAATACATGCTCTTGTATAGGCTTCCTTATTCAATGTTAGGTTTGAGGGAGTCATTTGTATTGTTGAGTTCTCAGTGGCAATATTTTGCTTTATTAAGTACATTTTTATTAAATAGAACTTCACTACAATTTCTTAATCTGTTTTACTGTTCATGGATTTTTTGGTAGTTTCCAGTTTGAGGTACTATGAATAATGCTACTATTAAAATATATACCTTAGGTAAGCTATGTAGACTTACCTGTTGCATATTTAAAAAGGATTGGAATTTCTGTGACCGAGGGTCACTGCCACACCACATATGTAAGTACATGCAAATGTAATGAGTAGAATATTGCATAGTTATTCACTGGTGGGAGGTGTTCAAAATGAATGGTCTGGAAGCCTAGGATAAGGTATTACAGAGCAAGCAGCTTATATTTTTATTTTATTTTTCTTTGTAGGTTGACTCATATGTTTGCCGAATGTGCTCCCGAGGGGATGAAGAGGATAAACTTCTTCTTTGTGATGGCTGCGATGACAATTACCACATCTTCTGCTTATTGCCACCCCTTCCTGAAATTCCCAGAGGGATCTGGAGATGCCCAAAGTGTATTATGGCGGTAAGGCCTGTCCAACATAGATGTTTTAAATTTAGTTCTTGGTAACTTTTCCTAGTCCACCTTCGTGTGCTTTTAGGGGAGTCTCGAGTAGGTGATAATGCCTGCCCTTTTCTAAGTTAATACTTATATCAGGTTTTGATTAGGTATCAGTGACATGATAAGGAAGAATGGTTAGACATACTAGCTGTAGGATTGTAGACACTTAAGGGAGACAGAGAGGAAGGACTGTAGTCCAGATTCCAGGTGACATGAACCATGGAACAAAGAAAAAGAAATAGTAGATACTGAAGAAACTCTCCTACCTGGAAACATCAGAAAAGGTGGAGATATAGTATAAGCTATATTTCTAGCTGTTGTTTCTGGGTTCTTTGCCTGTTGTGTCTGTCTTGCTGAAGTATTTTCTATTTTAGGAGTGTAAGAGGCCCCCTGAAGCCTTTGGCTTTGAGCAAGCTACCCAAGAGTACACTTTGCAGAGCTTTGGTGAAATGGCTGATTCCTTCAAAGCTGACTACTTCAACATGCCTGTCCATGTATGTGACTGTGAAATGGGGATATAGGGATTAGTGTCTTATCATGTCTTATAGCCGGTGGAGATATGGGCCAAAGTAGAGTGGGCTTTGATCATCTTTGACATCTGCTATCACAGATGGTACCTACAGAAGTTGTGGAAAAGGAATTCTGGAGACTGGTGAGCAGCATTGAGGAGGATGTGACAGTTGAGTATGGAGCAGACATTCATTCCAAAGAGTTTGGCAGTGGTTTTCCTGTCAGCAACAGCAAAGGGAACCTGTCCCCCGAGGAGGAGGTAATATGGTTGGTAATTCATCTTAACAGTATGACTAGGGAAAGTCACTTTAGCGTGTAAAATCCTCTGTCCTCATGAGTCCTTCCTCTTAGTCCTGTTTTCACAGGGACAAAGGTAAGGTTTAGTGCCGTTGGATGATCTTCAATGAACCAGAATTTGGACAGCCATCATTACTACTGGTTTTTCCTTCCTGCATTTCTAATGGGGATAGGTACAAGGAACAGTATAATACCTTGAAATTATCAGGAGCCACAGGAGTCCTTCATCTTTCCATAAATGTAAATATTGGAAATTTACCACCTTTTGGTTATCTGCAGGATGAGAAAAACAAATGCTATGAGCAGCTTATTCATATTTATACTTTGAAAAAATTAGGACGGTGTCAAGAAATGTCCTCATTGAGCTTACAATTTGCATACATCATGTAGAAACAGTAATATAGAAATCACTAATTTCATCCTTTAATACAAGGTAATCTCTTACATGGTCAGAGACCCATTCAGTATCCTAAATTCTCACTACTCACATGAGAAATTTCTCCCTAGGTGGAGAGCCAAAAAATTTGATGGATGAAGCAACCTTATGTGGGGAGAGGAAGCCAAAAAATAACCCATCTTATACTATTGAGGAATCATCGCTGTTATAGTTGTTTCACCTTGTTGGCCGGAAGCAAGAGAATTAGTTTGGCCTTCTTTATAGATTGGCCTACATGTAAGGCCTTGAGACATTTAATCCAGATAGCAAAGGTTGTGATTTGAGACGGTAGAAATTTTCAGGAAGGCTCACTCCCTTTTTATGTATATATACTATTTTACTATATGTGTGTGTATGGATCTGTAAGTATGTATGTATAAAAGCACTTGAAGAGTCTGTTTTTACATGAAATAGTTTGCTCACTTTTTTAAAATAACAGTATTATGTATCAATTTTAGAAAATTGAAAAATATAAATGAAGAAAAAGGGAAATCATCAATAGCCTCCCTTATGAATGTTTTGATGTACTTGAAATTACTTTTTGGAAATTGAGAAAAAGTTAATTATAAAATTAATAGGTTTAATTAATACCTCTATTTAAAAATACTTAAAGAATTTACTTCAGAAAAAAGAAAAACAGCCCAAAGAAAAATGTCTGAGCTTCAAGAATGGTAAACAAGAGAAGAAGAAAAATGCAAATGGGAAATAGAAAGGGAGAGTGCAATTTTTTGTTTTGGTTTTGCTAACTCTGAGGAACCTGTTTGATATGTAGTGTAGGCAGTTTGAGGAAGCAGTTTAGATAAACCAGACCAGTTTTTAAAGGAAAATTCTATGCTAACAAGTGTAAATTTGGGACTTAGCATATAAATATGTTGAAGCAGGAGGCTAGATAAGATCAGCAAGGACTGATTATAGCTAGAATGATCAGGAGAATGAATGATATTCTGCAAACTAAGAAAAAGGTTTTAAGAATGCAAGATTAGAGGTTGTCAAGTGTTAACTGGTAGGTCAAATAAAAACAAATTACCAGCATATTTATATGCTGATTGGAACCAGTGCTGTTTTCATTGTTTGATGTACCACAGTTTATCCACTGACACACTGAATGACATTTGCGTTTCCAGACTTTGACAGATTTAATAGGGCTACTATATACATTTCTTTACAAGTCTTTGATGTTTTCTGTTCCTTTGGATAAATGCCAGGTCATACTCTTAAGTGTGTTTAACTTTATAAGAAACTGCCAAAGCATTTTCAAGAGTGGCTCTTTTTTATATTTTATATTCCTATCAGCAGTGTATGGGAGTTCTAGTTGCTCTGCATTATTTTTCACAGTTCATATCATTGGTATTTATTATGGTAGTCATTCTGTTTCATTGTGGTTTTCAGACTGCTAATGAAGTTGAGCAGTTTTTCATGTGCTTGTGAATAGTGCTGCTATGAACATTCCTATACAGGTTTTTCTTTGAAAACTAGTTGTTAATTTTCTTGAATATGTATCTAGAAATGAAATTATTGGATCATATGGTTATCTGTGTTTAACTTGTTAGGGAATCACCAAACTTTTCCACACCACCAGTAATGAATGAGGGTTCCAATTCCCACATACTCACCAATGCTTATTTTCTGTTTTTGTGGTTGTGGTCTTATAGTAGGTGTAAAGTCGTCTCCTGTGGATTTGGTTTGCAATTATCTAATGAGTAATGGCTGTTGAGCATCTTTTCATGTGTACATTGACCAAATATTTATGTGACTTCTTTGGAGAAATATCTGTGTCTTTTGCATATTTTATTTGAGTTCTTTTGTCTTTTGTAGTTGATTTTTTTCAAGTTCTGGTAAAACATACATAACATAAAATTTACCATATTAATAATGTTTAATTGTATAAGTGTCATTAAGTACATTCAGAATGTTATGTGACCATCACCAACATCCATTTACTGAATTTTTTATCATCCCAAACGAAACTTTACCCATTAAGTGACCAACTATTCTCTCCCACCAGGCCCTAGTACCCATATTCTACTTTTGTCTATGAATTTGATTGCTCTAGACTGTCATATATTGAATCATACTTTTCTGTCTTGCTTAGTGCATTTAGCATAATGTTTTAAAAGTTTATCCAAGCTATAGCATTTATCAGAATTTTACTCTTTCCTAAAGCTGAGTAGTATTCCATTATATGTATATACCACATTTTGTTCATCCATTCCTCTGTTGATGGACATTTGGATTGTTTCCACCTTTTGACTGTTGTGAATAATGCTATCGTGAACACTGGTGTACATATATCTGAGTTTCTACTTTCAGTTCCTTTGGACCCAGACTTGAATTGCTGGATTATATGAAAATTTTTTAACGTTTTAAGAAACTGTCATAAGTTTCCCACAGCATCTCTACCGTTTTATATTCCAACCAGCAATGCACCCGGTTTCCAGTTTCTCCACATATTAGTCAACACTTGTTATTTTCTTCATTTTGTCTTTTAGTGGGTTTTTTGTTTTGATAATCGCAATCCTAATGCATGAAAAGTAAAGTGGTATCTCGTGTTTGGATTTGCATCTCCCTAAATGACTGGGAACGCTGAGCATCTAAGTACTTATTGCCATCTTTGGAGATATGTCTTAACAGTCTTATCTGTTAGGTGTAGGTCTTTGATTCATTTTGAGTTATTTTTTTATATGGTCTACCTCATTCTCTTGCATGTGAATATCCAGTTTTGCCAACACCATTTATTGAAAAGACAGTTCTTCCCCATTGAGTGGTCTTGACACCCTTGTCAAAATCAATTGTCTATATTTGTAAAAAGGCTCAGAAGAAGCCAGAAAAGAAGATGACTTCTGAGATGGTGAAAAGCAGAGCAATTAAAATTAAGATGAAAGCTGGTAAAATAGTTTGAATTGTTTCTGTTTCTTGTGCGTCTGTGCTACTTGTGTGGGTTAATTCAGTTGTTAATGGAGAATTCATTTCTGGGCTCTCTGCTCTATTCTGTTGGTCTATGATGTGTTCTAATGCCGATACTGCACTGATACTGTAGCTTCCTGTTTTTTGAAATCAGAAATTATGAGACTTCTAACATTGTTCTTCCTCAAGATTAATTTGGCTGTTTGGTGTCCTTGAGATTCCATATGTATTTTAGTACTGATTTTTCTATTTCTGCAGTGTTGTTGTGATTTTGATAGGGATTGCATTGAATCTGTAGAACACTTTGGTAGTATTGACATCTTAAGTCTTCAGATATATGAATACAGATGTCTTTCCATTTATTCATGTTATAATATCCTTTAGCAACATTTTGTAGTTCTTAATACTTGTTTACTTTCACTCTCCTGGTTTAAGTTTATTCTTAAGTATTTATTCATTTTGGTTATGTTGTAAATAGAATTGTTCTCTTAATTTTCTTTTTGAAAGTTCATTGTTAGTGTGTAAAAAGGCAGCTGATTTTTGCATGTTGATTTTGTAGCCTGCAACTTACTAAGTTTGTTTGTTGATTCTACAGTTTGGGGTAGAATTTTTAGGGTTCTTTACATCGATGATAGTGTCATCTGCAAGCAGATGATTTTACTTCTTCCTTTCCAATTTTGATGGCTTTTATTTTTTTTCTTGCCTAATTGTTCTGACTAGAACTTCCTGTATTGAACAGAAATGGTGAAAGTGGGCATCTTTGTCCTATTCCTGGTACTAGGGGCAAAGCTTTCAATCTTTCAACACGTGAGTATGATATCATCTATGGTGTTCTCATATGTAGTCTTTTATCATCCTGAGGAACTTTCTATTTCCTTCTTTTTTCCCTAAGATTGGCCCTGAGCTAACATCTGTTGCCAGTCTTCCTCTTTTTTTCTCCCCAAAGCCTCCAGTACATAGTTGTATATCCTAGTTGTAGGTGCTTCTAGCTCTTCCATGGGGGACAGTGCCTCAGCATGATTTGGTGAGTGGCGAGTAGGTCTGCACTCAGGATTCACACCCACAAAACCTGGCTGTCGAAGCGGAATGTGCAAACTTAACCACTATGCTGCTGGGCCCTGGACTTGTTTTTTAAATTTCCTTTTCAGATTCTTTATTGCTGGTGTAAAGAAACACAACTGAATTTTGTGTGATTGTTTATTCTGCAACTTTATTGAATTTATTAGCTCAGTTTTTTTGTGTGTATAAATTCTTTAGGATTCTTCGGTGATTAGATCATGCGGTCAATGAATATAGTTATACTTCTACCTTTCCTGTTCTTTTTTATTATTTTTAAAATTTTTTCTGCCTAATTGCTCTGGCTAGAACTTACAGTGCATTGTTGAATGGAAGCTTTGAAAGCAGTTATCCTTCTACTGTTCTTGATCTTAGAGGGAAAGCTTTCAATCTTCAACTCTTGAGTATGATGTTAGTTGTGGCTTTTCATAAGTGCATTTATCAGATTGAGAAGATTCTTGAGATTGTTGAGAATATTTATCATGAAAGGATGTTGATTATTTTTAAAGGCATTTCTATATCAATTAAGATAATCGTGTTTTTTTCCCCTTCATTCTACTAACGTGTGTTGTATTACATTGATTTTTGTATTTGTACCATCCTATGTTCCTGGGACAGTTTTCACATTATCATGATATATAATCCTTTTAATAAATGACTGGATTTGCTTTGCTGGTATTTTGCTGAAATATTTTGCATTTATATTTATAATGCATCGTGGTCTGTAGTTTTCTTGTGTCTTTGTCTGACTTCAGTATCAGGATAATGCTGGCCACATGAAAAAAGCTCAGTAAAGCAGTAATAGGGGAACTGGGAAGAAAAACGGTTATGTGTAAGAAAAAAAATTACAAAATAGAATTAAGTTAAAGGTTCAATTTTTTTTCCCCAGAGAATTTGAGACAGTCATTATAATTCTTCTATAAATGTTTGGTCGAATTCACCAGTGAAACCATCTAATTCTGAGCATTTCTTTGTTCAGAAGTTTTAGACTACCAATTGAATTCTTTACTTGTAACCAATCTTCAGATTTTTTATTTCTTGAGTGAGTTTTGAGAGGTTGTGTGTTTTTAGTAATTTGTCCATTTCATCTATGTTGTAGACTTGTTGGTGTTCAGTTGTCATAGTTTTCTCTCATGTAGTATTCTGTGAGGTCCATAATGTACCCATTTTCATTTTTTATTTTAGTCAGTTGAATCTTCTCTTTTTCTCTTAGGCTAGCTAAACTTTGTTAGTTGTGTTATTCATTTGTATCAAAGTATCTTCGCATTTCTTTTATGATTTCTTCTTTGACCCATGGTATTTAAAGATGTGTAGTTAATTCTCATGTACTTTAAATTTTCCAGTTTTGCTTTTGTTATTGATGTCTACTTTCATTTCATTGTGGTAGGAGAAGGTTTTATGATTTGAATTTTTTTACAATTTATTGAGACTTGTTTTATGGCTTAACATATTTTATCTTGGTGATTGTTCTGTTTACACTTATGAGGAATGTGAATCCTGCTGTTATTGAATGGAATTGTCTGTGTCTACCTGGTCTACTTTGTTTATAGTATTGTTCAAGTTCTGTATTAGTGATCTCTGCTCTTGTTGTTCTATCCATTGTAGGCAGTACTAAAATCTCCAGTTATTATCGCAGAACTGTCTATTTCTCCCTTAAACTGTCAGTTTTAGCTTCATTTACCTTGAGGCTGGTTTTTAGCGTGTATGTAATTGTTTTATCTTCATGATGGATTGACCATTTTTATCCGTGTTTAAGGTAATCTTTGTCTTAAATAATTCTTGAAGTCTATCTTTAATCAGTCTCTCCTTTGATTAATATATTTTTCAGTTCTTTCCCTTTCAGCTTGTTTGTGTCTTGGTTTTAAAGTGAGTCTTGAAGAGTGGATCACGTCTTTTTCTCTATTCTGTCAATCCCTGCCTTTTAATTGGAGATTTTAATCTATTTACATTTAAGATATTTACTGATAATGAAGAACTTAATTCTGCTATTTTGTTTTTTATTGTTATGTCATTTTTCTTCCTACTTTCCCTCATTACTCCTTTGTTTTGTTTTGACATTTTTTCTCAGTATATTATTTCCTTTTTTGGTATTTTTTTTTTCAGGTATTTTCTTAATGGTTACCTTGGAGATTACAACTAGTATGTTACACTAGGTTGAATTAATACGAGCTGTTCAATAATATACAAAAACTTTGTTTCTATATAGGATCTTCTCTATCCAATTGTCGTTATTGTGGCAAATTACATTTTTTAAATTGTGTACCCATTAATACAGATTTATAATTATTTTCTGTATTTGTGTTTTATATCATAATGGAAAAAAGAAGAGTTATAAGCCACAAATATAGTAATACTGGCTTTTACATTTACATATGTACTTATCTCTATTATGTTCCTTCATATAGCATTGAGTTACTGTCTAGGGATTTGTTAATTTCTGCCTAAGTAACTCTCTTTACTATTTCTTGTAGTGTGGATCCACTAGTGACAAACACCCTCAGTTTTTGTCTGGAAATGTCAATTTGTCTTTCATTTTTAACGGGTAGTTTTTACCAGTTATAGAATTCTTGATTCTTTCATGACTTTCAGTTTGTCATCCTGCTGGCTTGTGGTCTCTATAGTTTCTGATGAGAAATAGACTGTTAATCATATTAAGGATACCCTGTAGGAGAGATGTCACTTCTCTCTTGCTGCTTGTAAGATTCTCTGGCTTGCAGCAATTTGGCTGTGATATGTCTCAGTATGGATCTCTGAGTTTGTCATTGTTTGGAGTGCACTGGGCTTGTTTGATGTGTAGATTAATGTCTTTTGTATGGTTTGGAAAGTTTTCAGCCATTACGTCTTCAAATATCCTTTCTGCTCCTCTCTCTTCTCTCCTTATAGGACTTGCGTTATGTGTGTTTGGTTTTCTTGATTGTATCCCACAGCTGTCTTTGGTTCTTCTTTCTTTTTATTTCTCTGTGTGAATAATCTCAATTGACCTCTCTTCACATTTTCTGATATTTAGTTCTGCCTGTTCAAATCTGTTGAACCCCCCCCCCCCCCCGGTGAATTTTTACTTTAGTTATGGTACTTTTCAGCTCCAGAATTTCTATTTGAGACCTTTTTATACTTTCTTTCTCTTTAGTTACATTGTTCTCCTGGTTTCCTTTAGTTCTTTGTCCGTGGTTTCCTGTAGCTTTTTAAGCATATTTAAAATACTGTGTCTTTTTCTAGAAATAGTCCAATATCTCTGTTCTCTCAGTGAATTTCTCTCTGTCTCTTTTTTAAATTGAATTGGCCATATTTTCTTCAGTTTTTTGTATGCCTCATAATTTTTGTTGATGACTGGAAGTTTTGAATATTTTAGTATGGTGACTCTGTAAATCATATTCTCCTCCGTTCAGGGTTTATTGTTGCTGCTGCTTGGGGTTGTCTTTGTTTGTTTTAAGTGACTTTTCTAAATGATTTTGAAAGGACTATATTTTTTGTTGTGTGGCCTTTGAATACTCTTCCATTCTTTGAGGACTGGGTCTGTGAATTATCTTTCAATGCTTAGTCTGTTTATAATTCTTCCTACAATTCTTCACTTTCTACTTGCACAGAGTTGAAAGTCAGCGGGAGGTGAAACTCTAGGGACTCTTTTTCTGAGTTTGTTCCCTATTCTGGTTACTGGTGGCCTCATAGATTTCTTGGAATATATGATAACTTTTCAAAACTCTTATTATCCAAAGCATCTCACTCCCAACTCTTTCTCTCAGGCTTTTTGTCACGTCTGTTGTTTGGCTCAATTGCTGTTCTTTTCTCTAGGAAAAATTAGTTGGTTCATTTGCCTTTCAGTATTCTTGAGAAATGTCCTTCATAGCTGCTTATGAATTCAGAGGTAGTTTTGAGTTAGGCTAAATAAAAATGTCTTTTTTAGTGTGCTCCAAGACAGGTCAAAAGAAACACAATTCTTTGAGATCAAGGTCTCTTTTGTTCCTTCTGGAACCAGGAACCCACATGGGCAGTGCAGGCTGCTGTCTTCAAGATTACCACTGAGCCATGGGGTAGTGGTATCCGATAGGTAGGCAAGAGTAAGTTAAAATATCATGAAGCTTTTCTACTGTTAGTTGTTTTTTCATGGTTGAGTTGTCTTTTGATTGCAATAAACCCTTTAGTGCTTACCCAGAGTTCTGATAGAGTTGAGTCTGATAATTTTTGCCAGTTGTTTTGGTGTTTCTATGGAGAGATGGGCCTTTAGAGGTTCCTACTCTTGAGATTTCAGTGATGTCCTTCTCTGGCCAAAATTTTTTTTTTGGTGAGGAAGATTGTATCTGAGCTAACATCTGTGCCCATCTTATATTTTGTATATGGGATGCTGCCACATGTGGCTTAATGAGAGGTGTGTAAGATTGCACCCAGGATCTGAAACTGTGAACCCTGGGCCGCTGAAGCAGAGTGCACAAACCCAACCACTATGCCACCAGGCTGGTCCCTGGCCAACAATTTTTTGATGCTCCCAAAAAATGCATGAGAACTTATTAAAATTAAAAACATGGTAATGAAAAAAGATGAATGTGATGGTGAAAATAGTATAATTAATAATTCAGTAGTTTGGGAGTAAAGGAAAGCCTGACATATCCTATGGAAAATAATCAGTATAATAGTAAGATTTGGGCAAGATTTAGAGCATAACATATTGTTGTGTTTTGTTTGGATCAGTAATACAGACGCATATTAAAAAGAATATGATTATGATATTTAGATAGTGTAAATTACTTGAGGAGTTTTAATTTTATAAATTTTAATTAGAGGCCTGGCGGAATATCTGGAGCGTAGTAGGTAGCTGATAAATGGGATAAAGTGATTTTAAAAAACATTATGAAGAGTGCTTGTTAGTTTCAGGGGCAGATGAATAGTAATCTGGACTATGGACAATTAATATTTTGAGTTACAGTGTTCTCTCTCCCCCCAGAAAAAAAGATTTACGTTCAAAAATCACATATGGATCTCCTGAGGGATCATGAATACTAGGTCTTCATTCCCCAACTAGAGCAAGCAACATGCCCTGAGAACACAATTGTGTTATATAAGCCTGGTTCAGTTTGCCTTTCTTCACCCAATTCTGCTTCATACTCACTCTGGCAAATCTCTGACCTGACAGGAGTATGCAACCAGTGGTTGGAACTTAAATGTGATGCCAGTGCTGGACCAGTCTGTGCTCTGCCACATCAATGCAGACATCTCAGGCATGAAGGTTCCCTGGCTCTATGTGGGCATGGTATTCTCAGCATTTTGTTGGCATATTGAAGATCACTGGAGTTACTCCA
Organism: Tapirus terrestris; assembly: GCA_004025025.1. Taxonomy (NCBI): domain Eukaryota; kingdom Metazoa; phylum Chordata; class Mammalia; order Perissodactyla; family Tapiridae; genus Tapirus; species Tapirus terrestris. Next base: position 58,381 of record PVID01001833.1, read on the forward strand.
TTAACTACCTGCACTGGTGAGCGGGCCCCAAATGGCTGGGATGGATATCAAGACTCCTTCCATACGCTTGGATATGTCCAGACTTTACATGTCTGCTCTTTATCTGAGCAGGGGTGAACCGAAGACTTGGTATGGTGTGCCCTCACTGGCAGCAGAGCATTTGGAGGAAGTGATGAAGAGGCTGACACCCGAGCTGTTTGATAGCCAGCCTGACCTCTTACACCAACTTGTCACCCTCATGAATCCCAACACCCTCATGTCCCATGGTGTGCCAGTGAGTACCTGGAAATAAGGGGCAAAACAGATTTATTGTTTGTCCTAGGGTGGGGAGGGAATGAGGAAGAGGTTAGTTCTGGAGGAAAGTTATATGCATTTTAAACATTGTTTAGACTAGGTTTCACATCACATCTCTCTTACCCTTTCTGTGCTTCTGTCAAACTGCGAACCTATAGAGATCACTTGGGTATCCTTAAGAGTAAGTGAAAGGAGAGATCAGATAATTACTTAACATAAAAGTGGAAATCAGGATTCTGTCCTTTTACTCTACCTTCTAGTCCAGGATTGGTTTTCTGTTAACATTCCTAAAAATAAATTCTAATTTTATAAAGCCCAAATGGGTGAGTGGTTTCATATTTGGGAATTTCCAGGATTGCTGTATATCAGCCAGTTTTGCAACAGAATAAGCTAGCAATTTGTAGGAGATAAAGTAGTGCACTGTGTTTGCAATACACCACGCATTTTCTCATACAAACTTCTGTAACATTTGGGTTTACCTCTACGTAACTTTTTCATAACTTTTATGTCCGTCTTCCTCATTTTTTCCATCTACATAAAGTGGACTTGGCATCTCCAAGTCTCCTTTCCAGTTTTGATATTTTACAAGTTATTACTTGCACTTTTTCCCTGATATCAAGATTGCCTCAGGAAAAGATAAGCCTCAATATTAATGGTAATGAAATCATACAGCTATCTGGTTATACCATTTGTCTTGACTCATGATGCTTCTTACTGTTGTTTTTTTGCTGCCACGTATACTCAGCACACAGTCGCACACATATTCAGGACTACAATTTGTGCATTTCATCTAGGTTATCTAATTTGCTGATTTGCAGTTATTTGTAGTATTCTCTTACCATCCTTTTATTTCTGTAAGGTTAGTATTCCTACTTCCATTTCTGATTTTAATAATTCGATTCTTCTCTCTTTTTGTCATAGTTTAGGTAAATATTTGTCAATTTCATTAATCATTTCAAGGAACTACCTCTTGGTTTTGTTGATTCTCTGTGGTTTTTCTGTTCTCTGTTTCACTAATCTTGATGAATCAGTCCTTTTATCAATGTATAATGTCCTTTATCTCATATCAGTTTTTTCCTTAAAGTCTATATTGTGTGATAGTAGTATAGCCACTCCAGCTTTCTTTTGGTTGTTGTTTGTGTGGAATATATTTTCCCATCCTTTTACTTTCAACCTATTTATGTCTTTGTATCTAAATTAGTTTCTTATACACAAGGTACATTTGCATCACGTTATTTATTTATTCTACCAATCTTTGTGGTTTGAGAGTTTAATTTTCACGTTCAACTTTACCAATTACCAATAAGGAATGATTGCTTCTGCCACTTTGTTTTCTGTGTGTCCTTTTTTGTTCCTCAATTCTTCCATTACTTTCTTCTTTGTGATCAATTGGTTTATTCTAGTGTATAGTTTTATGCCCTTTCCTTCTTTATTGTTTATTTTCAGTTGTCTTCCTAATAGTTACCCTGATGATTATAGTTACTATTTTAATTTATAACAAATTTGTTTGAATACCAACTTACCTTCAATAGTAAGATTCAAAAAAACTTTGTTCTCATGTAGTTCTGTCCCTCTTCCTTTTTATTATTGTTGCCATAGATTATCTTTATGTATTGGTTTCCCATTAACATACTTTTATAATTTTGTTTCATGCACTTTTCAGTTATGAAAAAAGTAAGAGTCATAAGCAAAAAATACAATACTGATTTTTATATTTGCCTATATAGGTACTTTTACCAGTGTTCGTTCTTTCTTTGTATAGCTTCTAGTAATACTCTAGTGTCCTTTCATTTGAGTCTGAAGGATTCCTGATAGCATTTCTTATAGTGCATATGTGCGATTGACAGACTTCTTCGGTTTTTGATTCTCTAAACATGTCTTAATTTCTCCTTCATTTTCTTTTCTTTCATCACTTTAAATATGTTATCCCAGGCCTTTTGACCTTCCTCATTTCTGATGAGAACTCTGCTGATAATCTTATTGAAATCTGTCATATGATGAATTTCTTCTCTCCTGCTGCTCTGAAGATTCTCTTTCTTTAGCTTTTGACAGTTTGATTATATGTGTCTTTTGAGTTTATGCTATTGGAGTACATTGAGCTTCTTGGGTGTATACTTTGTCTTTCCTAAAATTAGGGCATTGTTCAGCCATTATTTCTTCAGATATTCTTTCTGTCTCTTTGTCTCTCTCTTCTTCTTCCAAGACACCCATTATGCATATATTGATATGCTAGAAGGTGTCCTACAGGTCTTTTAGGCTCTGTTCATTTTTCTTGATTTTTTTTTCCTCTCCTTTTCTGACTGGATAATTTCAATTGACCTATTTTATTTTTAGTCTACTATTGAAACCATCCAGTGAATTTTTTACTGGTTATCATACTTTTCACCGTCACAACTTGTTTGTGTTTCCTTTTTATAGTTTTTGTTTTTTTAATTGAGATTCTCTATGGGAGGGGGAGCGTCATTCTCCTGTTTTTCTTCAGTTCGTTAAACATTATTTTTACCTGAGCCTATTTAAGACAGCTGAATTTCGGTCATTGTCTAGTCAGTCCAGTGCCTCAAATGTCTCATGGATAGTTTCATTTATTAGGTCATACTTTCTTATTTCTTCATGAGCCTCCTAATTTTTTCTTGAAAACTAGACATTTTGAGTAAAATATATGGTAGCTCTAGAAATCAGATTCTACCCCCACCACCCCCTTCCAGTATTTGTTGTTGCTGTTTTTAATTTTAGTAGTTGTTTGTTGAGTGACTTTTCTGAGCTAATTTTTTGAGGTTAAATTCACATATAACCATTTTCAAATGAACAATTCAGTGACTTCTAGTATATTCACAGTGTTGTGTCAACACCATCTCTATCTAGATCCAAAACATTTTCATCACGCCAAAAAGAAATTATGAACCCAAGAAGTCAGTTTATGGATTTACTTATTCTCGATGTTTCCTATCAATGGGATCTTACAATATGTGGCCTTTCTTGTGTCTGGTTTCTTTCACTTGGTATAATTTCATCAAGGTTCCTTCACGTTGTACCATGTATTTGTGCTCCGTTGCTTTTTTATGGCTGAATAATATTTAATTGTATGTTTATACTGCATTTTGTTTATCCATTTGTCTCTTGATGGACATTTAGGTTATTTTCACCTTTTGGGTATCTTGAATAATGCTGCTATGAGTATTTGTGTACAAATAACTGTTCAAGTCCTTGCTTTCAATTCTTCAGGTGATATAACCAGAAGTGGAAGTGCTGGATCATATGTTCTATGTGTAACTTTTGAGAAACCTCCATACTGTTTTTTATAGTGGTGTACCAAATTACATTGCCACCAACAGTTACAAAGCTTTCAATTTCTCCACATCCTTGCCAACCTTGTTATTTTTCTTTTTTTTAAAAAAGTTTTTATTATAGCCAGGATAGTGATGAGAAGTAGTATCTCATGTGGTTTTTTTTGTGCGTTTACCTAATGACTAATGATGTTGAGCATCCTTTTATGGGCTTAAACTCTGAATTATTTTTCTCTGTTCTGTTAGCATGGTGGTCATTTAGTCTTGTGGAAGTTTTCCTTAAACCAAAAAGGTGGAGGAAAAAAGTAGCCTCCCAGTCTTTCCAGATTACCTCTGTTTGGGGACCCTTTTTCACTGCTTAGGGAAGCTGTTTAAAACTCTGCTTTAGCCCTTACTTCCTGCTTGGGTGGAGCCTGAAAGTCAGCCAAGGTGGGAGCTTAGTGTTTTCTCAAGTCTTCATAGGATGCACCTGGGCCTTCTGCATTCCTGGGAATTAGTGGGAGCTTATCAGAGCCCTTATTCCCCTACATACCTCTTTCTCCTGCCTTTTTCTTCCCAGGCTTTTTAGAATTTCTGTTGTTTGCCTGGTCTCTTTTCTCCTACAAGTGACTGTGGCTGATACATTTGCCTTTATGTACTTTCAACAGACAGAGCCTGGGAAGCCACTTCCCTTCTGGGGAAACTCTTAGGCAGGTGAAGTAAAAGCAGGTCCTTGAGGTGATCTTTCAGGGAGCTGTTAGACAGGTCAAAACACACTACCTCATTTCTTTGAAAACAAGATCCTTGTTGTGCTTCATGGTACCAGCATGCACCATCATCTTGGACTAGTTATCTCCAACGTAGCTGCTGAGATTTGGTGGAGCAGTTGTAGGCAGGGAAGTTATGACACTACAGTGTGCTTTTACCAAAATTTAGGAAAAAAAATTTTTAATGTCCTTCTTAGGTTTGTATTTTGTGGCTTTATTTTCCCAGCTTAATCATTGTTTTTAGTAGAGGGATGAAATTGTGGAGTTTCTCTTCAGTCATTTGTGGAGACATCATTTCCTGACTTTTTAAATTTACATTATTTATTGAAGAAGAATCTTCTTCACAAATAAATGGATCATTCATATTTCTTTCTTGAATTGCACATTATTTTTCTTTGCACTTCTCTGTGAGTATCAGATTTAACCTTTACATTCTCATTTTCTCTTTTAAGGTACATACATGAGGATAGAGCCTATGTCTCTTTCCACTCTTTCCCCACTTTTATAACAAGATTCAGGGCATTCTTATTCTAAAGTCCACATCCCATCATTAATCCTGACCCACACCCCTTTCTCTCTTTTTTCAGGTTGTCCGCACAAATCAGTGTGCAGGAGAATTTGTCATCACTTTTCCTCGTGCTTATCACAGTGGCTTTAACCAAGGCTACAATTTTGCTGAGGCTGTCAACTTTTGCACTGCTGACTGGGTAATTCTGGGATGTGGTGGCCTTGCAGGTAGAAAGGCATAAAGAGTATGGGTAGGGGTTATTGTGGAGAAGCTAAGCACTGTGGTCTCCAGATTGCCACACAGTCTTGAACTACTTGCAGCTACCTGCTGGACGCCAGTGCATCGAACACTACCGCCGGCTCCGGCGCTATTGTGTCTTCTCTCATGAGGAACTCATCTGCAAGATGGCTGCCTTCCCAGAGAAGTTGGACCTGAAACTCGCTGTGGCTGTGCACAAGGAGATGTTTATTATGGTGCAGGAGGAGCGACGTTTACGAAAGGCCCTGTTGGAGAAGGTGGGTGGTAAGGAGGTTAGGAGTTCAGTGAAGTAAACTATGGAAGGGAGATAAAGACAAAAATAGAGTAAGCTCTCTGTGCCTCATCGCAAAGTCATACATCTTGAAGTGGAAAGATAGAGACTATGTGTTTATATTTTTTTCTTCCAGTTTCTCTACAGCTGTCCTTACAAGGCTGAGCCTACAGCAGGGCTCAGTGTTGGCTGAGGTGGGGTGTTCACAACCCTGCTCCTAGTCTTTACAGTATATGTGGGTTGAACACCCCCAGGGCATCACGGAGGCTGAACGCGAGGCTTTCGAGCTGCTTCCAGATGATGAGCGCCAGTGCATCAAGTGCAAGACCACGTGCTTCCTATCCGCCCTGGCCTGCTATGACTGTCCAGATGGCCTTGTCTGCCTTTCCCACATCAATGACCTCTGCAAGTGCTCAAGTAGTCGGCAGTACCTGCGGTGAGCTTGGGGCCTACTTGGAGAACACAGGAAAGGTTATGGAGCTGTGTCAGATGTTCTTTTCCTTGCACCCTTTCTCCAGGTATCGGTACACCTTGGATGAGCTCCCTGCCATGTTGCATAAGCTGAAGGTTCGGGCTGAGTCCTTCGACACCTGGGCCAACAAAGTGCGAGTGGCTCTCGAGGTGGAGGACGGTCGGAAGCGCAGTAAGCGATGAGAAATGGAAGGACCCATGGGCAAGCTGTATTTCTTTTTCTACTGCACTCCCGATCTTCCTCCTCCACCTTTTTATAACACTGACTACCTCTTGCATCTTTTACTCTCTCTCCAGGCTTTGAAGAGCTAAGGGCACTGGAGTATGAGGCCCGTGAGAGGAGGTTTCCTAACAGTGAGCTGCTTCAGCGATTGAAGGACTGCTTGAATGAAGCAGAGGCTTGTGTCTCTCAAGTACTAGGGCTGGTCCGTGGCCAAGAGGCCAGGTATGTTAGAGATGAAGGCAAAAAAAGACAGCAATATGTGAAAATAGATAACAAAAATGGATAGACCATAAACAAAGAATCCACATAGCGAAAGTTAACATGTTATATATGGCATATTGGTGACCACATCTTACATAGATAACCTATTGTTGAAGAAGCATGGATTGAACACTAGGTAAGTTATAGTAAGAATGGAGAGGTAAGACATGAAAACAATGTAATGTGAACTAGAAATCATTGAAACTAGACGATTTCAAATATATGATGTATTCCATACTTTCACCATGAATGACGATATTAATGAGATGCAGTAAGAAAACTGCAGTATTGTTCTACTTGTTGGCAGATGTCATAACTGTATTCAGACATCAGAATACCACAAAATTTATTCTTGACTGTACAGGTAGATAAAATTTTAGAGATTGGAAAAAACCCTCAAATTTTATTTGCCTCTTGTTTGCCAGATATAAATGTTAGATACGTCTACATTTCTTACTGAAAAATCAAGTGACTTATTCTTTATATACATATGATTTGTAAATTTCAGATAAAACTAGAAATCACAAAAGCTATTAATTGCGTAGTCAAATAAAGTCATATTTTTTAATGTGTAGAGATTTTTTTAAAAAATTAAATATAGTAGTAATGAATTCTATTTTCATAGACAAACTCTTTTCCTTCTCTACTTCACAAGAAATAAAAACTTTCCCACCTTGACCTGGTGATATGCCTTTGTGGTGGTGTGGGTTTTAATTTTATGATCTTAATCTATCTGAAGTTCTCATCCATTTAACTTTCTGCCCTCTTCAGTTCTTCTTGTAGACAGTTATACCCAAAGAGTACATCCTAGAACTTATCACTTGGAACTGTTCTACTTCTCACACAATGAACTGTTATTTCTTAACCTTATTTGATAGAGCATCCATGATTATTTTGACCCTTCTATATCATCACACAATATTCCTTGCTTCGTAATCCTTCCATGTGTTTTGCTTAAAAATTCTGGTACTTATTTCACTTATAATTAATAGCTTTGTTATCTTTAGCCTCATTGTGAAAGCTAATACTCTTATATTCTGTTGGCTGTTTACTTTTATGTCTCTGTCACAGTCTTCATTTTGAGCACTTACGTGTCTAACTGAATTACTATAGAAAATAAAAGTTATCCAGGGACCATCTCAAATTTTTGTTTTCTCGAAAAGAAATGTTTGTATGTAGTTTCATTCTTCTAACTACTGATACTCACCACAGACATCACACTGTTACATTTCCTCAGAAACTTTGATTCTCTCACTTGATTATCTTCATTCTCTTCTTCTCTACTAACAGTTTCTATCAACTATAAAATGTCTCAAATCTTTTTTCATTTTAACTTACTGATTCAGAGTCCCTGAAGTTAGAAGACAATCTTAGAAGTTATAACTATAACATGGGGGAGAAATAAGGGTGTTCGATTTCTCAGAATGCATGAAGTGTGCCTTAGCGGGTTCACTGAGTGAGTCCTTTCTCTCTGACTTCTATAGGATTGAAACCCCACAGCTGACCCTGACTGAGCTCCAAGTCCTTCTTGAGCAGATGGGCAGCCTGCCCTGTGCCTTGCGTCAGATTGGGGATGTCAAGGTGAGGAGGGGCCTGGCAAGATGGAATCCTTGTTAACAATAGATATTAGCAAAGTCTGAGATAGCCTGGAAGCTTGAAAACCTGATTGTTCTAAGTAGCTCCTTATAATATATCTTTCTTAGAAGCTATGGAGATAATGTCTCTATCCTAATAGCTTATAGTACAAGTGTATATGCTCCCAAACCAAAGCAGTTAAAGATACTAAACTGAGGGCTACATAAAAGTCTAACTCTTGGGATTGGAGAATATGAAGGAGGTGGAGAGGTTTTTTTCAAATTTTAGAGTCTCGGAAAGTTTTTTAGAAGGGTAAGATGATGTTAAAGTGGACCTGGAAAAGTAAATTTCAGACACTTAAAGAAGAAGCGGGGATCTATTGTAAATGAAAGATTTGTTGGTATCAGGCAGATCATGTCTTAGGACGTGGTTGAAGATAACTATGAATGAACAATATATGCATATGAGAGAAGATGGAGAACAGATCAAGACTAGGTAGTTGAGTATCTAGATGGCTAAAGAATCTCTTCTTTGTCCTATATCTCTGCAGGATGTCCTGGAACAGGTGGAAGCCTACCAAGCTGAGGCCCGGGAGGCGCTGGCCTCATTGCCCCCAAGTCTAGGGTTACTAAGGTCCCTCTTGGAGAGGGGTCAGCAGCTGGGTGTGGAGGTGCCTGAAGCTCACCAGCTCCAGCAGCAGGTGGAGCAGGCACGTTGGCTAGATGAGGTGAAGCAAGCTCTGGCCCCTTCAGCACAAAGGGGCTCTCTGGTCATCATGCAAGGGCTCTTAGTTACAGGCGCCAAGGTAGCCTCCAGTCCTTCTGTGGACAAGGCCCGGGCTGAGCTTCAGGAGCTGCTGACCATTGCAGAGTGCTGGGAAGAAAAGGCCCTTTCCTGCCTGGAGGCCAGGTGGGACCCAGCCCTTATCCATATGTATCTTGACTGAAGTCCTTAGAGTTTAGGGGTGGTTCTAAGTATCACTTCAGTGGATGACCTTAGCACCAGACTCCCAGTTTAGATATTTGGTAAACCATAAAGGATTGGTATGACATTTTTTCTAGTCCCATGTATACCCCTACTGTTTAAAGTCAATAATTGAGGAAGTATTCTTGGCCTGAGTTCTTATAGGTACCAGACCTGACTTAAAAAGAGATTCACGTGTGTGCTTCAGTTTTTAGACAGTTCCCGGGGTTGTTAATCACTTATTCTGTTGAACTTTTTGTTGCTTATGCTTTTGGAAAGGAAACCTAGGACAGAAAAAAAAGTGTATATATACATGTAACATTTAAGGATGGGTTCTTCTTTTCCCAAACATTTTTAGGCAGAAGCATTCCCCAGCTACATTGGAAGCCATAATTCGTGAGGCAGAAAACATCCCTGTTCACCTTCCTAACATCCAGGCACTCAAAGAGGCTCTGAGTAAGGCACAGGCTTGGATTGCTGATGTGGATGAGATTCAAGTAAGGACCTTATTTTCTGCTTTCCTACTGCAGACTTGCAGCTTCAAGAAAGACAGTTTTACCTTAAGACTTTTTAACTCGGTTGGCATGTGCTTTAAAGTGAAGGTGACAAGTTGGAGAGAGGCCTGTGGGTGCTGAGGATATCAGGATAAGAACAGTGAAAGGGAAAGCATATGTATGGGCCTAGAACTGAGCAGAAATTATTGATATGGGGGGGGCCAGACAAGGCAAACCAGAACAGAATAACTGGCCTCTTAAGTGGATGTTTTTTCCTGAGCCAGTGAAAGTAGCAGTTCTGGGAGAAAAGTAATTGCTGTCATGTTTTTTCCTTCAGAATAGTGTATAGATTTTACTAATGACTGCATCATGATACTTTGCATTGCTCAGCAATGCCCAACTCTAGACTTAATAATTGTTGACATAATTTAACTGAGCCTTCTTTTGCTGCTGTCCCAGAATGGTGACCACTACCCCTGCTTGGATGACTTGGAGGGCCTGGTGGCTGTGGGCCGGGACCTACCTGTGGGGCTGGAGGAGCTGAGACACCTAGAGCTGCAGGTACTAACAGCGCATACGTGGAGGGAGAAGGCTTCCAAGATGTTCCTGAAGAAAAATTCTTGCTACACCCTGTTGGAGGTGAGGCCTGGGATCCTGACCCTCTCCTGTCCCTGGCCCAGCTGTTGTGAGATGCCTCATATGGGAACATGGGGAGTTGGAGGGTGCTGAGGAGGGGAGGAGAGTTGTTAGGAGGTAGGGGAATCCTGGTCATTTCTTCTGTATCTCCTTGCCTCAGGTTCTCTGCCCATGTGCAGACGCTGGTTCAAACAGCATCAGGCGCAGCCAGTGGAGGGAGAAGGAGTTGGGATTATACAGATCTGACACAGAGCTGCTGGGACTATCGGCACAGGACCTCAGGGACCCAGGCTCTGTGGTAAGGGGCTTGGGCACCTATGGAAGAAGAGCCTGGCAATGATTGGGTCTGAGCTGGGAGACAATGGGCAGATCACTTGCTCCCTGAGCCTCAGTTCTCCTGGTTTGGCAGTGGGGTGTTAATGGCACCAGACAAAGGAGGGGATAGCATGCTGATCTACTCTCACCCTGTCCTGGGCACGGCAGATCGTGGCCTTCAAGGAGGGAGAACAGAAGGAGAAGGAGGGTATCCTACAGCTGCGTCGCACCAACTCCACCAAGCCCAGTCCACTGGCATCATCAACCACAGTCTCCTCTGCAACCTCCATCTGTGTGTGTGGGCAGGTGCCAGCCAGGGTGGAAGCTCTGCGATGTGACCTGTGTCAGGACTGGTTCCATGGGCGATGTGTGTCAGTACCCCGCCTCCTCAGCTCCCCAAGGCCCAGTCCTACCTCATCCCCACTGCTGGCCTGGTGGGAGTGGGACACCAAGTTCTTGTGTCCACTGTGCATGCGCTCCCGGCGCCCGCGCCTGGAGACCATCCTGGCACTGCTGGTAGCCCTGCAGAGACTGCCTGTACGACTGCCTGAGGGTGAGGCCCTACAGTGCCTCACAGAGAGGGCCATTGGCTGGCAAGGCCGTGCCAGACAGGCTCTGGCCTCTGAGGATGTGACTGCTCTGTTGGGACAGCTGGCCGAGCTTCGTCAGAGGCTGCAGGCTGAACCTAGGCCTGAGGAGCCCCGAACCTACCCTTCAGCCCCTGCCTCTGACCCTCTCAGAGATGGCAGTGGCAAGGATATGCATAAGGTTAGCTTCCCAGCCCAACTCTTGTCCTCAAATTTCAGTCTCTTAGCTCTACCCCTATTTAGGCTCCAGCTCTATCCCTATTCTGTAATATTTAGTCTCCGTTGATCCGGCCTGCCTTTCGCATTCTGTATCCTCTGTAGATCCCTACATTGGTCGCTGCTGTCAGCTTCTATCTGCCTTTCTCCTCCAGGAGGTGAAGGGTCTGAAGTTCGGAGCTGGGGGAGCAAGAATAGGGCGTGGTTCTTCTGTACCCCTTCCCATTCTTACTCTCCATGGCAGGTCCAAGGGTTGTTGAAGAACAGAGACTGTATGACCACTCCTGAGAAGGTAGTTCTGGGGCAGGATTCAGGTAAGAGAGGTAGGTCTAAGTGTGGGTAACCATTGATACCACCAGAGTGACCCATGTGGTCCTCAGGTTTGTTGACGTATTGGGGATAAGGCCAGGGGCTGCCTCTAACTCAGCCTGTCCCCACAACTCCCCAGACTTGGAGCTGCTGTCCTCATTGTTACCACAGTTGACTGGCCCTGTGTTAGAGCTACCTGAGGCAACCCGGGCTCCTCTGGAGGAACTCATGTTGGAGGGAGACCTGCTTGAGGTGACTTTGGATGAGAACCACAGCATCTGGCAGCTGTTGCAGGCTGGGCAGCCTCCAGACCTGGAGCGGATCCGTACACTTTTGGAGGTGAGGACAGGGGTCTTGGGCGGGGCCAGGAATTCAGGCCAGACAGGCAGGGAATCCAGGCCTGACCACTGCCCCTCAACTCTTCTGCTTCTCTGTGTATGATTATAGCTGGAGAAGCCTGAGAATCAAAGAAGTCGGACAAGGGGCCGGACATTGCAGAAGCGACGGCGGCGGCAGCAGAAGATAGATCAGGATAGAAAGAATGAAGATCTTGTTCAAGAAGAACTGGAATCAAAAAAGGCCCGGAGCTCAGGGATTAAGCCTGAGGAGGGCCAAGAGGATGAAGACTTGGAGGAGATGGATCATGAAAATACATTCCTGACACCCGCTACAGACAGTAGTCCCATCTTGAAAGGGAATCAAAATAGCTTCCAACAGAAGGATTTAGGTCCCACAACCTCTTTTCCTTCTTTAACTCCTTTGCTATACCTGTCCTACCCTCAGCAGCAAGAGTTGTGACAGCAGCACAAAAGGTGTTTTTTTAATCCCACTGACCTGGGTCCTGGACCTTGTTTCCTATCTAGAATTTGTCACTTCAGAGTTTTGATATCCTAACTCCTAAAAGAAATATTTTGAGCTCAGGTGCTATGGAGACAACCCTGTATGCCTCCTCCCAGAAACGTCTTGCTGGCAACATTACTGGGAATAGTATACAATGAATGATTTGTAAGCCAGTTTCATTCTAGACTGGGGCAAATAAAACTTGATAAAGGCAAGTGTATCTCTTCCTTTTTATTTTCCTACTCTGTTCTTGTATTGCTTTTCTTTCCTCCTTATATCTTTAAAATATTTTGTTACTTTAAGGCTTCTTCCACTTTCATTCTACCACCTTTTCTTTTGTCGCCTTGGCTTACCTTGTAAGAAAGATATTGTATGATGTAATTACTTGTTAAGGCCAAAAAGAATAGAGCAAAACAAATTCTTGGTTTAAGCTATAGTCTGTTTTTAATTTGATTCCTTTTTTTATAAATAAAACAGTGTGTTTTAAAACTGTGGATCTGATTTGCACTTGGAATACAGAAGTGAAGGACTGAAGTTGGGAAAGTTAAAAACATATCCTTTTTTGCTCAAGTTGAGTGAAGTGTTAATTTTTGTGAGGTATGAGAGTTAGATCAATGTTCATTTTTTTCTTGTATGGATTCCAGTTGTTCCAACACCATTTATTGAAAAATTACTCTCTCTCCCTTGTATCCTTTTACTACTCCTTGTCAAAAATCTGTAGGCTCTACTTGTGTGTTTCTATATCTTGTTCTGTTCCATTACTGATCTGTATATCTCTCTCTTTGGCAGTACTCCATTGTCTTCATTACTGTAGCTTTTAGTAAGTGTTATAATAGCGTAGAGCGATTCCCCCCACTTTCTTCTTTTTCAAATAGTTTGGCTAGCCTAGAAGCAAACACTGTTTTTCTATAAACAGTTGGCTTTGAGTCCTAAATCTGATAAAATTGAGCAAGTTGTTATACCTCTCAAATTATTCATTTCATCCTTTGTTCTTTCAGATGACAAATACAATATCTGATCTAACACATTTGTAAAATTCAGTGAGAGATGTGTATCTCAAGCAAAACCACTACAAAATCATCAATTTATGTTTCTTGTGTCTCTCTGGGTTATCCTATTATGTAAACTCTGTTGCACTTTTCTCAGTCCCTTTCAGTAATCTGATTATGTCCACCTGACTTGACTATTTTAAATCAGTATTTTCTCTTCTATTCCAGTTGATCCCAGCCAGTGTAGATCCCGCTACTTTTCTGTATAATATTCTATGCCTCTAGTTATTGCCACCGTTGTCTTCCCTTAGTCGTCCTCTCTTTTCCATAGCTTTGTTACTGAGAATCCTAATCTTAATCCTTGCCCAGTTTTAGCTTGCTTATCTCAAAAAAAAAACAGTGATATCTTACTGCAAGGTAGGAATCAGGTAAAATAAATAGAAAGTCTTATGATATTTTAGCTCAATATAAGAATTATTTCCTGGACTTTTGTGTCTTTTCTCCCTCTCCCCCAGAGATGTGGCAGAAGGGCCTGTGATTCTCAGTGAGACCTCTGCAAGTTTGTATTAATTCTCCAAGGGAGTATTTTTTAAATACAGCATGTGCTCCCTGTATTTGTTCCCTCAGAGTTTATATGTGCACTTTGCCATTTGAGAATCACTTTGTAACTGAAAATACTGAAATGTATTGAAAGAATTCAGAGCCTCTGCCTACAGTAATCTAAGTGCTCAGCCAGAAATTATTTACCTCCTCCCCAGTAAGGAGGCAACCCAGAGTCAGACAGTTGTGCATCTTTTCATAGTTTGCCTCTACTAGTTGGGCTATGTTCGTTTTACTTGATGAACAAGTTCTAACAATTGAGATCAAACACTAAGATGCAGCATTAAGTTTTGCATGTAAGTGCCAATTTACTTGTGATTATAGGTTGACTAAATTAAGAAACGATCAAATCTGCAGCCCACAATTTTTCAGATCTATTTAGTGTTCTGTAACAGTGACATGCAGTAATTCTGTTTCAGAAAAATTTTAATTTTGATCTTAGACTCAAAATATTGCAATAAAACTTTACCACTGCTAAGCCATCAAACTGCTGTGTGGTAGGGCAAGTAGGTTATTCAGCTTCTATTTCTGACAAAAATTCTTGACACTGATGATGTTTAAGTTCATGAGTGAGTAAAGTTCACTCTTGCATTATTGGTACAGCAACATATGATAGATTCAAATGTTTTCTGCAGCGTCCCTGCAGATGAGAAATACAATGAATAACCATAGCCTTTAAACACCTGTATTTTCAAGGTCTTGGTAAATTTGTGTATCTCCTCCACAGGTTTTTACCACCGTTAGTTCTAGAACATCTTAGCAGATTCTACTTTACATTTCACTGTATTTGTGTTTTCTCAACTACTCTAAAAATATTCTTACCTATGGTTGTTCCATACAGACTATTAACAGGGGCTCATTCTTTAGTTATCCCCAACTTGATGCTGGCTTCTAAAAAAAAACAGAAGTAATGTCTGTCACTTTAACATTCAAAGAAATCCACTTGAAATAATTTCCCTTGTTTTAATTTACTATTGTTTCTCCCAGTGTCCTCAACTTTTGCCTCTTCTCTCTGAAAGGTTAATCTTAAATTTATTTTCTCTGGACACATTTCTTCAGCTGCTGCTATCAAACACAATTCAGTGAACTCAACAACAGTAAATGCCTGCCTTAACTGTCTATCAAATGAGCCATTTGAAACTTACTTTTATTTCATTATATTATTTTTATGAAGAAGTTCTGCTGTGATTAGATATTTTAAGTTTTCTAATTTTTCTGATAATTGTTTTCTTATGGGTTGGACATATCAGTGCTTAAACTCGTAATATCAGCGTATATTGTCTTCTAACAGCTATTATGTCATTGTATTATAAACAATTCAGTAATGCATTCAGATGTGTGCACCATTCCTGAATGCAGCATCCACCTCTTTTTGTGATGGATTTGCACTAGTAATAAGCAAAAAATAAAATGAAACCCTGTAACAATAGATATGACACTTGAAATACTATCAAGTTATAACTTGGTTACTGTGATTTGCGGTGTGCCAAGCAGCAGTGTAAAAGAATGAGAGCTCCATACACACTATTTTAGGTACTCAGCTCTCCGCATGTAAATGAATAGGCATGGCTTTGTTGTAGTATAATTTTCTTTATGATCACAAATTTGAATTTCATAAAATTTTCACATGACAAATATTTTTTTTCCCCAACCATTTAGAAATGTAAAAATAGCTGACAGGCTTGGCTGTGGGCCATAGTTGGTTGACTCCTGGTCTAACAGACCAGTTAAAAGAAGTATATAATTAAATCTGACTAAACTTTTTCTCATGCATCCAGATTTCTTAAGCCTTTCCACTTTGTGTTCTGGTTGACAAAGTCCTTTTTTAGTAGAATTAATGGGCTTTTTTTTTGTTTCGTTTTTTTCTTGGGACTTTCTTTTCACCCTTTACCCCTTAGTAACTGGCCACTGTTTCCCTTGCAGCTTTCTTAGTGATTATTACCTGCAGTTGAAATACATGTTTCCTTTGCATTTTACCTTTTCCTCCCGAATGTAATTTTCCCCCTTCCTAAAAACTCCCCTGCTTGTTTAGCGTATGCCTTAAATTCTACCTCTCCCTCCTTCCAATTATATACATACAGTAAAATCCCAGCTCGGCCTCTGCATCTTCTGTTCTAGCCCTTACCACTCTTGCATTTTTGTCCTCCACCTTAACTGTGACCACTGTGATTATCCTACTCACATGCTGATCACTCTGCCTGTGGTCTCCTTCCCAGCCCTGACCATTCTAATATGTTTTCTCCATCACTTCCAAGATCACACTGTTATATAAATGAGCAAAAGATGGCCTTTCTGTTTTGACCCCTAGTTTATTTCTTCACTGCAATAGCACAAAATCCAGTGGCACCAGAGTCAAATTTTTGTACATCTAATTATTTAAAAAATGTCTTAAGCAGAATTTAGGCATTTAGAGTTTCCTGGTTTGTAAATACTTTAGATCTTCACCCAGCTGGGTGATAAAATAGAAATGTGTTATAAGACCCGCAAGCCGGTACTGCCCTTTGGAAGCTGTCTGACCCGGGGAATCCCTGCAGCATTGCTGAGCAACATCACCGGGGCGTGCCTTCTCTGGAATTCCCTTACCTGACTCATTATCTGCATGATGCCCTCTCTGCCTTAATTGTCATGCTGTGAAGGTCTTCCCTTCTCATAAAATGCTCTCCAAGTGCCACCCAAAAAAGTATGTTGTGTGTTACTGCCTCTCATGGTCATATCTCTTTGTCTAGCCCCCAAAGCCTTCAATCTACAACCAGCCGGCCAGTGTTACCTCCATCACAGCCCCAATCGCTCCTGTGTTTCCTCATTTTCAGCTTGACCAGTCAGTCTGCACTTCCTCCTTTACTGCCAATAGCACTGTTACGTAAATGAGCCAGTATTGGCTCTGTTTTATGATGCGTTTTTATTTTTCATTGCATACTGAGATTTGTTAGCTCAAATGTGTTTTAGTGCCAAACTTGTTTTTATACATTCAGTTATTTATTTAAAAGCCCAATAGGTTTTTAACCATTTAGACTTTCTTTACATAAAATTCCAACTCTGCCTCTGCATCCTTGAACATCTCTCTCAACCTCACGCTGCATCTGTTGGCTATAGGTATGGCAAGCCAGAGACACTTTACAAGACCTCAAGCTGACAATTGCCCCCTAAAGCACAAGTTGGAGTTAGCCCTCTAATGCCATGTAGGAAGCAGAATCCCAGTCTTTATGTCTGAGTCCAGTCCAAGCACAAGTTCCTTCAATGGGGAGCTGTTTTCTTAATCAGAGCCTTGATCAGGAGTTGACTTTTCTCTGTGCCCAGAGGAGTCCAAGAGCAGGGTTTGGTGAGGTAACTGACCTGAGGGGAGCTGAGGAAGAGCATCAGGACTGGTTGGCTGCCCTCTGGGGATGCTGGCTACTCCTGATAAGTGTGTCAAGTAGAGGCCTGGAAGGAGAGGTACACAGGGACTGGCCTGGGGCCCACAGTGGGTGGGGGCTTCAAGGGCTGTGGGTTCAGATCCCTGAGGCCTGTGGCCCTAGCCTTTGAGTGTTTCTGAAACCATGGATTTCAGACGCCAAGCCTGGTGAGAGTATGAATGGGAGACTACCTGGAACTGGGAATGGCAAATGCCTCTTGTCATTGGGATGGGCAGCAGGGCTCTACTGGAATTGGCTTGCAATATGCTTTCCTGTTAATGTAGCCAGAGGGGAGCAAGGCAGGAGGAGGAGGAGGAGGGCAGTTTGCCCTGGCCAAATGACCTCTAGTGGGGGGAACTGGAGGGATGTTAGTGTGATGTTCTGGGCTAGTTGGGTAGGGCCAAGAGACCAGGGGTGGGGTGTTGGCTGAAGGGCCAGGCTAGAGAGAACTTCAGGAACCCTGCTGTTTGTGTTGGTGAGAAGTAGATTCTTGCCTGGTCCGGCAAGTGGCCTGGGGCTGAGGCCTGGGCCTGGGGCCAAGAGCACAGTTGCCTGGAGCTGAATATGGCAAGGCCAGGCATCATAGGCTCTTGAGGCCCCCAGAAAAGCCTGTGGTTTATGGCCTTAACATCCTAAATGCATCCTATCACTTGTGTCTTTTGATCTGCAAAGACAGGAAAGATCAGGACACCTAGAAGTTCTGGATGCTTACGATTTTGCCTCCTGCTTGCCAACTGTGGAATCTGCTGTCTGCAGAATGTGGCTCCTGCCAAAACCTTCCTACTCTGTTTCCCCCCTTCCACTACCCTTCTGACGTGTGCAAGACTCCTTGTCCATAGGCAAGGACTCTTTAGTTTTTGGCATTGTCCTGCATACCAGACTCCAGCAATTCATGCCAGCATTCATGCTCTTAATCACGGACTGTTGGCCCCAACTTCCTCCAGCATAGTCCTTGTCTCCACATGACTTAAACTGCTTTCTCAAGGAATGACTTCTCTTTCTATTACTGGGAAGATTACTGAGAACAACTGTCTCTTTGCTTCTGGACGCCCACCATACAAACTGCAGGTGCAATGAAGTCCCCAGGAAAATAGATGGGACCTTTCCCCATTGATATGCTTGTTACTAGGGCTCTCAGGAAAGGACAAGTCACTTTCAGAAAATGCAGGGCCCCCTGGCAAAGAAAACAAAACAAAAAAACCCAAAACATCCCAGGAGACATTCTTTTGTCCCACACCAAGTTGGCAAGAATTGCATCTGAAAAGACTTCAAGAGATCTTCGTTAAAATTCCTGTGCACAGCTCCAGAGCACTGCCTTCATATTTTGACAGAGACCAAATCACAACCACCCATGCCTTGGGAGTCAGCCTTTGGAATTCACCCTCGCATCTTCCTTTGAAGCTCTCTTCTTTTTCCACCAGGTGGTGCCCATGAGCAGAATCCTCGCCTGCGTTAACGGTGGGAGCCGGGAAGGCAGGCGAAGGGTTTCTGAGAAAGCAGGAGCGGTGCTGGACTGGTGGTTGGCATCTTCCAGTGAGTGGGGGCAGGTTGGATCTGGGCAGGAAAGGCCAAGGAATGATATTGGCTGCGCGGATGGATGGGGGGAGAGGTTCCCATAAAGGCACTGGATACACACTCCTGAGCTTGCCACATCTCATGGAATCTTGGAAGCCAAGTTGGAGAGGTCCTGGAAAGTCTTGGGAGGGGAGAGAGCCACGACCAGGCTTTTCTAGTGCCATTTACTCTGGGAGGAGTAGCAAGGCACTGTGTGGACTGGCTTGCTGTGTTTGTTCTTGTCCCCGCTGACAACAGGGCGGTAGGACCAAGGCAGAAGGAATAGGACTTTGACTTGCCATCTCGGGCAAGGCAATATTGAGGAGGAAATGCTTTGGGGGCTGCGCTGATGCAGCTGGAAATGGACGTGGAGAGCTGCACAGCAAAGGTTCTAGAAGTGCCAGGACAGAAAAACCAACTACCCTCAGTTGTCCTTTTTCTGATCTGGAAGCTAAGCAAGGTTGTGTGTGTTTAGTACTTGCATGAGAGTTTGCCAGGGTGTGTACACCATTGCCTTTGGCAAGCTACCAGCCAATGATCTCTTTGACTTTTATCGTGGCCATGTTCCCTCCCACCATGAGAATACAGCCAAACTCCTTTGCTGCTTTGCCCTCATGGTCCACAATCTGCAAACGTGTTGCCATCTCTAGCCCAGAGCTGCTCAGGCATGCCGTATGGTTCCACCCACTTCATCCTCACAACCCCAACCATACTGCACAGTTCCAGCTAGGTGTGAGCAAAAGCTCTCTTCTTGCATACCAGCTTCTGGAAGTTTACATCCATGCCCGAACCAGCAAAACCAGAGGGTTTTTTCAGAACTGAGATGTATTTCTTGGAGGCAGCATATTGTTGGGTCTTGTTTTGTAATCCATCCAGACCTCTGTCTTGATTGGTGAATTCAATCCATTTACATTTAGAGTGTTTATTGATATATGAGGGCATAATACTGCCATTTTATCTCTTGTTTTCTGGTTGCTTTATATTTCTATTTTCTTTTTCCTTGTATTTCTGTATAGCAGTTCAGTTTGGTGATCTTTGTATCCATTTTCTCTTTATTTATGGTTTGTGATTGGTGCTCCAAATTTTTCTTTTATCGTTACCGTGAGGTTTGTATAAAAGATCTCATAGATAAGATAGTCCATTTTCTGATAGCCTCTTATCTCCACTAGCCTAAACAGGTTCCATCCCATTCCCCTTCCTTCTACATTTTTGTTGTCACAAATAATTCTTTTTTGTATAGTGAGTTTGTGACCAAACTGAAGTAGTTATAATTACTTTTGATGCTTTCTTTCCTTTTATCTTTTATGTCATAATTAAGTGTTTGCTAACCTGTGCTGATAGCTGAATTTTTCTGGTTTTGTCTATTTGTCTCCTGTTCAAAGCTTTGTAAACCTTTGCCTTTTTGTTTCAGGTCAAAGGGCTCCCTTCATCATTTCTTGTAAGGCAGGTCTGGTGGTGATGAATTCCTTCAGCTTTTCTTTATTAGGGAAAACTTTGATTTTTCCATCGTATCTAAGGGATAATTTTGCTGGATACAGTATTCTTTGCTGAAAGTTTTTGTTTTTCAGTATTTTGAATATATCATTCTATTCTCTCCTATTCTGTAAGGTTTCTGCTGAGAAACCTGCTGAAAGCCTGAGAGGGCTTCCTTTGTAATTTCTTCTGTCTTGCTGCCCTTAATAGTTTTTTATTTGTCATTGACTTTTGACAGTTTTAATATCATGTGCCTTGGAGATGGTCTTTTTACATGGAGATAATTAGGAGTTCTGTTGGCTTCTTGTGCTTGTGTGTCCAGTTCCTTCCCCAAGTTTGGGAAGTTCTCAGCTATTATTTCTTTGAACAAGCTCTCTGCTCCTTTATTCCTCACTTCTGCCTCTGGAATACCCATAATCCTTGTGTAGCTTTTCCTAATTGACTTGGATATTTTTCAAAGAATTTCTTTATTTTTTAAAAGTCTTAGTTCTCTCCCCTCCCCCACACAAACTGTGTCTAGGTTTCTATCTTGCATCTCTCTAATTTGCTCATCCATTACATCTGCTATATTTTTAATGCTTTCTACATTATTTCTTTATCTCATCATGTTATTTATATCCAGAATTTCTGTTTGGTTTTTTTTTTCACACCTTCAATCTCTTTGGTGAAGTACTCCTTCTGCTCATTAATTTTATTCCTGAGATCATTGAGTTTTCTTGTAAGTTGTTGAGTTTCTGTATGACAGCTGTTTTGAATTCTCTGTCATTTAGATTGTAAACTTCTGTAACTTCTGATTTGGTATCTGGAGAGTTGTCAGTTTCCTCCTGCTCTGCCATGTTACTGTAGTTCTTGATGGTGTTTGATGAACTGATCCTCTGTGCGTGCATTTGTGGTAGTAATCACCTTCTCTTATTTGGGTATTGCTTTGGTTAGTTTGGTTCTGGTCACCTGGGTGTCATGTTCCTGCACTGGCTCTCCACAGGCTCACATGTTGTTGTCCCATGCATCAACTGTGTGGCTATTCCCCAGTTGTCTGGGGGTGCTGGTTGCACTGCTGTCAGGGGTGCTGGGTTCACAGTTGTTGTTGCTGATGGGGGCCCAGGGACCCAGGGACTTATATGCAGCCACTGCTGCTGGTGGAGTTGGTGTCAGGGGTGTGGCTACTCTGGGCTGGATGCTCCTGCCCTCTCTGCTCTCAGTTGTGCTGGTCAGGCTGCTGCCTCTGCCACTGCTGCACTGACCATTGTTGGTCAGGGCCGCCGCCACTCTGCTGCTGCTGCCCTGGTGGTATTTGAGTGCATGCGCACTCACAGGGCTGCAGCTGACTCTGGGGGCGTTCACGCATGTGCAGGGCTGTCACTGGCCACCACTGCTGCACCTCTGCTGCCACCCCTTGGGTGTTCATGTGCATGCAGGACCACTGGCCACTGTTGCCTCCTCCTGGGTACTCACAGGATGTTTGTTCAGGTGCATGGGGCCCAGCTGCCATCAGCTTCACTTACAGTCACACAGGCTGCTGTATGAGGATATGTACCCCGGATTGCTGCCCCCAGAGGTTAGGGAAGGGAATTCTCCCCTAGTCCCACTGTTTCCTGGAGGTCCAGTCCACTCATCTTTAGATGTGTAGCTGCCTGTTTCTCTCAGGTGTCCTGTTGTCCTGTGTAGGGAATCCTGTGTTAGTCAATGCATGTCTGTTTGATTGTAATTTAGAAGGGAGCGACAAAGGGTGTCTCTCACTCCACCATGATGGTGACATCACTCTCTGTCTTTAGCATTCTTGTAGGGTTGTATCCTAAAAATCCCTCAGCTTTTGTTTATCAGTTAGTTTTTTTCTTGTAGTTGACTTTTAGTTGCAAACCATTGTGGTCGGAAAAAAATGCATGATATTTGAATCTTCTTGAATTTATTGACACTTGTTCTGTGGTATAGTATGTGATCTATCCTGGAGAATGTTCTGTGTTCAAAAAGAATGTGTATTCTGCTCTTTTTGGATGGAATGTTCTGTATATATCTACTAAGCTCATCTGATCTAATGTGTCATTTAAGGCCAATGTTTCCCTATTGATCTGTTTGGATGATCTGTCCATTGATATAAGTGCAGTGTTAAATTCTCCTACTATTATTGTGTTACCATTTCTCCTTTTATGTATGTTAATAATTGCTTTGTGTATTTAGGTGCTTCTATGTTGGGTGCATAGACATTTACAGTGTTTTATCCTCTTGTTGGATTGTTCCCTTTATCACTATGTAATGTCCTTCTTGTCTCTTACAGTTTTGTTTTAAAGTTTATATGGCTATATAAGTATACCCCAGCTTTCTTTGCCTCCCCAGCTTTCTTTTCATTTCTGTTTGCATGGAGTATGTTTTTCTATCCCTTCACTTTCATTCTGTGTCTTTAGATCTAAAGTTTGTCTATTGTTGGCAGCATATATATGGGTCTTGTTTTTTGTTTTTTAACCATTCAGTCACCCTATTTATTTTCATGGGAGTATTTAGTCCTTTTACATTTGAAGTAATTATTGCCAGGTATGTACTTATTGACATTTTGTTACTTGTTGTTTGGATGTTTTTGTAGTTCACCTCTGTTCTTTTCTTCCCTTGCTCTTTCCCTTGTGATTTTGTGACTTTCTTCAGTGTTATGTTTGAGTTTCTTTCTCTTTATTTTTTGTATATTTATTATAAGTTTCAGGTGTGTGGTTATCACAAGGTTCTTATATAATGACTCATGTAAATAGCAATCTATTTTAAGTTGATGATCACTTGAGCTCGACCTCATACTGAAAGCTACACTTTTAGTCTAACCCTCCCATGTTTTATGTTTTTGACATTATATTTCGCTGTTTTGATTTTGTGTTTCCCTTACCCTTTTATTGGGGATATAAATGATTTTAGTACTTTTTATTTTTGACCTTCATGTTAGCTTTATAGGTGGTTGATCCACTACCTTTACTGTATATTTTCCTTTACCAGTGATTTTTTTTCTTTGATAAGTTTCTTATACCTATTTATGGCTTTTTTTTTCCCACTTAAAGAAGTCCTTTTAACATTTCTTGTAAGGCCAGTTTAGTGGTGATGAACTCCTGCTTGCTTGAAAACTCTATCTCTCTTTCCATTTTGAATGACAACCATGCCAGGTAGAGTATTCTTGTCTGTAGGTTTCTTCCTTCCAGCACTTTGAATATATTGTGTCACTCCCTTCTTGTCTGAGGTTTCTGGTGAAAAGTCAGCTGATAGTCATGTAGTTTCCCTTGCACACAACTTGTTACCTTTCTTTTGTAGCTTTTAGGATTCTTTATTTATCTGTAATTCTTGACATTTTAATTATAATGTGTCTTGGTGTGGGCCTCTTTGGGTTCACCTTTTTTGGTGCTCTCTGTGCTTCCTCTACCTGCCTGTCTGTTTTCTCCCACAGATTAGGGAAATTTTCAAGTAGTATTTTTGCAAATAGGTTCTCCATTCCTTTGTCTCTCTCTTCTCCTCCTGGTACACCTATAATATGGATATTAGTGCACTCGATATTGTCCCAGAGGTTGCTTAGATTGTTCTCATTCTTTTAAATTTTTTTTCTTTTTTCTGTTCAGCTTAAGTGATTTCCTCTGCTCTTTTGTCCATTCCTCTGTGTCATCTACTCTGCTGAATCTCCTCTAGTGATTTTTTTTATTCCTTTTTAGTTTTCTTGGCTCTGACTCATTCTTTCTTATATTTTCTAATTCTTTTTTGAAGTTCTAACTGTGTTCATCTGTTCTTCTCTCACATTCAGTGAGTGTCCTTATGACTATTAGTTTGTGCTCTTTATCAGGTAGATTGTTTGTCTCTGTTTTACTTAGTTCCTTTTCTGGTTATTTGTCCTGTTCTTTTATTTGGAACATATTCCTTTGTTGCCTCATTTTTCCTACTTCTCTGTATTTCTTTCTATATGTTAGGTAGATCAGCTACACCTCCAAATCTTGGAAATGTGACCTTATGTAAGAGATGTCTTATTATGTCCAGCAGCACACTCCCCTCTTCTCACCCAAGCCAAATACTCCATAGGTGTCCTATGTTTGGGCTGCAAGTCCCCTTTTGTTGTGGCTGGGCTTCTATGGCTGCAGGCCCATGGTAGGCTGGCCTGGCTCCCAGCTGGCTGGTGGCGAGGTCTTACCATGTGTCTGGTTGAGGGGTCCAGCTCTGCATGACTACTTTGAACTCACTGCTGTGAATTTTGCCTGTATAAATGCTAGACTTCTTCATGTATAATAACTCTGACCTATTTCTCTTTGAATGTATATAAGACTTTTCTGACTACATAAATTCTGGCCTTTTCCCGTATTTATTGCTATCAAATTACCTTATGCATAATCCTTGGTCTTTTTAAAAAATATATAGATGAGAAGCTGCTGATCTTGTAAGCACTGTAATTCATTTTTAAAATTGTGGACAAATACATAAAAAATTTACTGTTTTAATTTTTTAAAGTGTCCAATCAAATGACATTTAGTGCATTTGTCACTTCTCAACCATCACCACTTTCTAGTTCTAGAAGTCTTCATTATCCCAAATAGAAACCTCATACCTGTTAAGTGGTCAATCTCATTCTGCCACCTTCCCAAACTCTACCAAACCTGCAGTCTCTATGGATTTGCCTATTCTAGACATTTCACATAAATGGAATCATACAATACATGGTATTGTCTGTCTGGCTTATCTTACTTAATGTTTTCAAATTTCATATATTTGCAGCATGTATTACTACTTCATTGTGAAGAATGCTTCTATGAACATTTGTGTACAAGTTTAGGTGTTAAATCATGCTTTCAATTCTTTGGTTATATACCTATGAGTACAATTTCCTGGATGTGTGGTTATTCTAAGTTTATCTTAGGGGGAACTGCAAAATGTTTTCCACAGCAACTACACCATTTTGTATTCCCAATATTAATGTATGAGGAATCCAATTTCTCCAAATCCTTACCAATGCTTGTTATTTTCTATTTTAAAAATTTATAGCCTTCCTAGTAGGTGCAAAGTGGTATCTTAAGACACTCATCATATGAAAGGGATCCTCAAGAATAAAAGCCAATTTCTCTTCAGAAACCATTGATGCTAGAAGGCAGTGGCATGACATTTTTATAGTGGTGAAAGAAAAAAAAACTATCATAAAGAATTCTAATCAGGCAAAATTATCCTTCAAAAATGGAGAAGTGGACACATTTCCAGATAAGCAGAACCTGAGAGAGTTTGTCACTAGTAGACTTGCTCTGCAAGAAATGCTAACTGAAGTCCTTCAGACTAAGATGAAGGAACACTGGACAGTAACTTGAAGTCATACGAAAACATAAAGAATGTTAGCCAAGGTACCTAAATGTGTAAATATAAAGGGCATTCTTGTAATTTTATTTCATAACTTCTCTTTGATGTGTGATTTAAAAGGTACTTGCAGGTAGAAGGATGATATCAGCAACATGGTAGCATGAGAATTTCTACTATTCATCCTCTTCCCAGAAGCATCAATGTGAACAACTATCCTCACACAAAAATTCCTTCACAAGAGCCAATGATTCTAGGTGAGGTATTATAGCACATGGGTGAAGCACAAAAATAAGAAAGAATGCATTAAGAATGATAGAAAATATAGATTCACATTACCCCTTCACCCATTCCCCAAGTCTGGACAACCCAGCATGGAGAGAGACACCTTCTCTGTGGGAGGAGTAGAAAGGGACAGGCTGACTTTACTACTGACACCTGACTCTACCTGTCCCAGCACCAGGCTGATTCCTACAGTCCTAGATGGCCCCCAGAAAACTACCCCCAAACCCAGGCCCATCTCACACTTGCACCTGCTGGATCCAGTGGCTCCAGGAGTCTCCTTCCAAACCAGGCTCCCAGCTCACCCTAGTGCCTATCTGCTCCAGTGGCTGTAAGCAGCATCCTTGGCACAAGGCTCCTGGTGAGCTACCATGAACCCAGGCTTCATGCACATTCCACTATCAGCCAGCTAACTAATTTGTTAGTTAGGCAATATTAAAAGAGGTATGCAATATATGATATGCAATATATAGAGAGAGATGAAATATAAAATAGAGATATATGATATAAAAAGAGGTAAATTATGATATCAAAACAAATTATGGCAAAGGAGTGAAAGAGTAGAGTTTTTGTATGTGATAGAACTTAAGTTGTTAACAGCATAAAATAGATTCATATCTGTAAGATGTTTTGTGTAAGCCTCACGATAACTAAAAATCAAAAACCTATAGTAGATTCACAAAAGATAAAGAGAAGGGAATCACAGCATACTAATATGGAAAACCATCAATCCATAAAGAAAGACAAAAGAGGAAAAAAGGAACAAGGGAACTACAAAACAACCAGAAAACAATAAATGGCATTAGTAAGTACTTATCTACCAACAATTACTTTAAATGTAAATGGACTAATTTTGCAGCCAAAAGGCATAGAATGGCTGATTATATAAAACAACAAGATTCAACTGTGTGCTTCCCACAAGAGACTCACTTCAGCTTAATGGAATATACATAGATGGAAAGTGAAGAGCTGGAATAATTTATTCCGTGGAAATGCAAACCAAAAGAAAGCATGGATAGCTATACTTATGTCAGGCAAATAATGTTAAGCCAATGATTGTAACAAGAGACAAAGAAGGTCATTATATAATGATAAAGGAGTCCATTCATCAAGAGGATATAAACAATTGTAAATATATATGTACCCAACATTGGAGCACAAAAGTATATTAAGCAAATACTAACAGATGTGAAAGAAGAAAAATCAATGATACAATAATAGTAGGGGGCTTCAGTACCCCACTTTCAACAATGGATAGAGCATCCTGACAGAAAATCTACAAGAAAACACTGGACTTCAACTATATTTTACCCCAAATGCCCTTAACAAATATATACAGAAAATTCCATCCAGCAAAAGCAAAATACACATACTTCTTAGGTGCACACAGAACACTGTCCAGGATGGATCTTATTTTAAGTCACAAAACAAGCCTTAGGAAATGTAGGAAGATTGAAATCACACCATGTTATATTTTCTGACCATTGTGATGTGAAACTAGAAATGAATAACAAGAAGAAAACTGGAAAAATTACAATAGTGTAGAAATTAAACACCACACTCCTGAACAATCAATGAGACAAAGAAGAAACCACAGGGAATTCAAAAATATCTTTAAACTAATGAAAATGGAAAAAAAACCTACAAAACCAATGGGATTCTGCACAAGCAGTTCTAAGTGGGAAGTTTACATTGATAAGTGCATGTATTAAGAAAATGATGCTATTTCATAAACAACATAACTTTACACATCTAGGAACTAGAAAAAGAATAAACTAAGCTCAAAGTTAGCAGAAGGAAGAAAATAACATTCAACAGAGCAGAAAAAAAATAATACAGACAGAGAAAAATGATAGTAAGGATCAATGAATCTAAGATCTGTTTTTTGAAAATATAAGCAAACTTTACAGGCCTGTATCTAGACTAAGAAAAAAAAAAGAGAGAACACTCAAATAAAATCAGAATTGAAGTTATAACGTGTGATACCACAGAAATATAAAAGACCATAGGAGACTACTGTAAAAAATTATCATACTCTAACAAATTGTACAACCTAGAAATAAATGGATGAATTCTTAAAAACATAAAATCTTCAAAGACTGAATCATGAAGAAATGAAAAATTTGAACAGACCAATAGTACTTGTAGGGTACTTGTTGTGGAAGTAAGGGGCATACTTTGAAGGATTCAATAAAGAGTCATAGCTACACGTGGAAACACTGACCAATGAATAGAGAGCACATTGGAGAGTGGTTGATGAACACATAATATGGCAAGTAATCATGTTTTAATATACTTGAGTATCATAGTTTTAAAATTTTTTCTTTAACTCTCTTATATGATGTAAGTCTCTTCAGGGGTAGGGATCTCTTTTTTATAATCCTGTATCTTCAGTGGCTAGAACAGAATCTGTTGAGTAAACACATTCCTGTGCTTGACTGATGGTGGAGTCATCAGCAAAGGATGAAAAAGGAAAGATTTTCTCACTCACAAAGACTCCATTCTCTCTGAAGACACTATCCCCCTGATTTCTGTTTCTGTGTCTCTTTAGGCAGGGGGACACCAGCAAGTCCCACCAGGTGATAGGGGGAGGAAAGCTCCAGAGAAATCCTATGCTTCCCTCCTCAGTCCCCCTCACTCACACCAACTTCTGCCCCTAGGGTTTATTGCTCATTCCTTGACAAGAATGCTAGCTGTCTTTATTGTTTATATATGACTCAGCTCACATAATGGATCCAGAGTGGGCCTCTCCCTCTCCTTGCCTTCTCTCAAGTCCTTTGGCTCTTTGTTGCTATATGACCCAATCTCCTTTAGTTGGGAGGTGCTGAGCAGACAGTGTGGTGAGGACAGACCACAGATGCTTGAAAAGGGCTAGCAAGACAATGAGTCACTCCCCTTTTTTCCTCCCCTAACTCTGATTTCTGTTCCTGTAGACAGGCCCTCAGAATGGGCCATTTGGAGGAAATTTGATATACTAGGTGTGGGGAGGGTCCTGGTGATAATGGGATAGGACGAGGTTCCATGATAAGACATACTGGGTCAGGGGATTAAAGAAAAGAGATTTCCTGGAGTATTCTGGGGATACAATTCAGAAGGAGAGGATAGTATTATTCTAAAAGGGGTGGAGCTTTAAATAGATTTTATAGAGCTTGTAGTGGAGGTAAGCTTCCAATGAAAAGTTATGGCTTTGACATTCTGAAAGAATATCTTGAAATAGATTGGGAATCAGTGTTCTGGGCAGGAATACTTTGCTGAATGTCTTCATAACAGGCAGACTGCCAATAAAATTTTAAGTCTGCTTTAAAAATGGGCCAAGACTGGGTTGGTTATGAAATGGGCGGGTATTTTGTACATGAGCTGCAGCTTGAGTTTTAGAGGAAGAACTACTTCTGGTAGGGACTGGCTGGGGCCAGAGTAATTTGAGAAAAGTAGAGAGGAATGACAGGAGTTGTAAATGGTGTGACGCACAAAGAACAAACAGGAGTACTAGGTAACCAGAAAACAGAATCTATAGGAATGTGGGACTAGCCTCTCTCCCTTCTTCTTTTGGTGGCCCACACCTCTACCCTGAGATGGTAGGACACTCAATGTGAAAGCCCTGTCCCTCTGACATCTTCTATGTGAGTGTGATATAAGTAGTGCCTGTTATTTTGCCCAGGTGTGGGACCTATTCTTCACATCCAGATCTCCACTCCTTACTTTGTATGAGTACCTTCTGCTGCAGGAAGACTAATATGAATTATTCTTTCCCTCAGATTAACTCCTCATGCATCTAGTCAACCAGAGATCTCCAACTCCTCAGCTTTTTCTGGGGAGGTATAAGGGATGTGACCACTTGCCTTCCTTTCATCTTCCTGTTGCAACTTTCTGCTGTACGACCAATTCTTTTGCTGCACACATTCTACCCACCTGCCCTCCAATTCAGTTTCAAAATGTTACCCATTGTTTACAACTTCCTTTTACAAACTTGTCTTTTCATGGCTTGTTTCTAAGCAGGGGTTACTAGGGATTCAGAGTGAGTAACAGCATACTGGGAAGCAAGGCATTTGTAGGTTCAGGTACTTCTGCTCAGGGCTTAATTGAACACACACCCATATTTCCCACCCTTCAAAAGCCTTGGATCTGGCATCAAGATCATTACTGTTACCATCTTCTTTAGCATCAGTGACACCAATACCACATGCACACTGTTTTTGGATGAAGACAGTTAAAGGTTTGCACCCTTTGGCTGACCTGCACTTAACTCATACCATGGAGACCTTCTTTATGGGATGCATCTTTATGTGCAGCATATATTAACACAGGTCATGATAACATCACTTAGTCTTTCATTTGGTTTTAATATCAGGGCGAAGGCAGTTTTCCCTAGGGTGCCTTCATTTTCATAAGGGTGGTGGGGCTGACAATAAGAATTTAACTAGACCCCTTTGAGTTAGTTTCTCACACTCTAAAGGATCTCCTATATTAGTGTTACAGCCCCTTTTCAGGGTAGTAAGGTGCTACCAGGGTGGAAGATGCAAAATGCTCACAAGTGTTTCATCTAAAGTTCTCTACAGGACTTTGTTTGTCTCAAGAAAGTATCTCCCAGAGGCCAGAGCTCCCTCATAGCCACCAAATGTGCAACAACAACAACAAAAAACTCTGCGTACTTTACTGTTGTCCCTGAAGGATCTATTGTTGGCACAATAAACTGAACTGTGAAAGCTGTGAATCACCCCAGCTGCTGCCTTTCCTTCTTACGAAGCATTGTGCACCCACTTTATCATCCTCCAAGCAAACCAGAAACAGTTCCAGTGCTTCTCTGGTTACCTGCATATAGTGCTCACACATCTCACTTCTTTCACAATAAATATACATGCAGATATCTTCACCTGTTGTGTAAAGAGAGTCATAACCTTCCTCTGAACCTGCATGTTCAAAGTCTTAAAGATTTAAGTGCTAGTTGCTATTGTGGGGCATACATGAGACTGGTGAATAGATTGGTGTCAATGTCTTGTTCCCTGATGAAAGACTGAGATCATTAATGAAGGCACTGAATGAATAGTCTTTTGTGATCCTACCTCTTACCCTTAACCTTTAACTGTCTCCCAAATTCTCCCTCCTTATTTGGCAACAGAGGGGGAATAGTTATTGCATAATTGACCATAAAGCTTATTCAAAATTTCTGCAGTTGACTTCCTGGGATGCCAGTCAAATCCCTGTTAACCAATACAAAGGACTTTCCCCTCCTCTCTATAGAATGCCATCTGTCTGTGAGAATACCCCATCCTCATTACCAACTTTAAAAAAAAAAAACACCATAAGTGGTCTGAGAAGTTATCACATTTGCACACAAATGTACTGTAATTGAATACTGCAGAAACCCAAGACACCTGGCATGAGTTCCTTAAAAAGACTGACAACCACATTGACAGTCACAGTGACTTTGCAGCCCAGACTCACATGCAACTTTATGAGACCCAGTGAGATGTGTCCACTGAGTGGCAGTTTACATCCCACAGAAGAGGACAGAGAACAACAAATTCTCTCAACTTGGAGGGAGGAAGCTGTGTGCCCATGCCCTCATGAAAGAAGAGAAAGAAACATTTGCTCCCTGGAGACAGGATGCTAAAGGTCCTGGGTTCTTACTCCACCCCTCTCTTATGAATGTAAAATTTCTCCAGAGCCAAACATCCTCATGAACCTGAGCGTTTATGACTGAGAGATAGCTCCAAGGTCTGGGCTTAATATCTTTTGCATGAAAATACCCAGAGAGGCATATGAAGAAAAAAAGAAAAAGAACGTCTCTATATCATACACATTTGTATTTCTCAGGAGGCTAGAACTTTCTACAGGAAGACTATAAATCCAGGAAAGTTTATAAATATGTGTATACAAATATACATACATGTGCATAGTCTGCTACACAGGTAGACATTTGTATGTGTACACATACACACATGTACACAAATGGAACTATATTCACTTAACCTATGTACACATAAATATGCACACATCCATATGTGTACTTATAGGTCTATACATAATTATATACATGCATACCTACAAACAGATGTAGACATAAATACATATATACTGAAGTATACACACATATATTTATGTGCACATATATACACATCTACACACACATATATATGTATATATTCTACAGGTATATATTTGTATATATATCTATAGCTACAGATATTTATCTATATATCTGTGTATTTAGTTTTGTATCTACATATCTCCATTCAAACTTTTTGGCATGTTTACATTCACAATCACTTGTATATAGCACATATGTAGGTTTATACACACCCATGTATAAGTACACATTCAAATATGTTTACTGTTCTATATACAATGAATATGCATATACACACAGGTGTGCAAATGTCTTCACATATATCTGTGTTTATTTAGATATGCACTGGTACTTATATACAAACATGCATATATATAAACATCTGCATATATACACACACATACACATGTACTTATGTATATATTCATAGGATACATAGAAGTCTACCCAAAAGTATGTACCACTCCATTTTTTAATTGTAAATTAGAAAATCTTTCCCTCTGTGTCTCTGATAGCCTGATTTTCCTGTTTTTCTATCCTTCTCTGTCTCTATCTGTCCTGGTCTCTCTCTCTCTTTGCTTCCCTCTAACAACTGAGTGATAAATTTTGGAGTTATAGATGAAGTTTTGTGTGTGGGCCTTGAAATTAGACCATATCAAGCAAGAGATGAGCAAGTATAAAGGTCCTGAATGGTAAGAGGCCTTGACCTGCTTCAGGAAGAGAAAAGGGTCTGTGTGGCTGACACTTAATGAACAACAAGGAAAGAACCAGGCAGTCATCTTGCAGAAGCCTGATATAGAAGAATAGACCCCTGTCAAGGTTATAGAGTGAGCAATGGGAAGTATTGATGGCTTTAATTTAGAGGAGTATCACTTTCTTTTTATGTTTTCCCTTCCTTTACACTGTCAAACAGCAGATGGATGGGAAGGAAAGGTTGGTCTCTGTCAGAGGCAGTATTCCTACCCACTGGAGTGAAACAGGCCATTGTGAGTTTGGCTTCCTCAATTAAGATGCAGTGTAATCCATAAGAGGGTTCAGCTTGTCCCTCTGTCTGGTGCTCAGACCTGAGCATTGAGGATGTCACATTTTTCTGTTGATGAGGAATGATTGGGTCAAAGGTGACCAATACATCCTATATATCTCACAGGATAGGAACAAACCCAGAATACATTCACTAATTAATTAAGTCAGTCAATCAGTTCATTCACAGAATTACAACTACAAGTACATTTGTATTATCATGCTGGCTAATAGTGGCATGCATGGGTTCTTCCTACATAAAATTGATTTGGAAATACCTTAGGAAGTATACAGAAGAGAGGGGGGTGACTAGTCCTATCAAAATATCTCAGTCTATGCACAAATATCCTCCAAATCACAACTGCAACACACCTCAGGACACTCACATCATCCAAAGAGAATCTCTTTTCTTCTGACTTTGTTGGGATATACTGCCAAATTCTGACTTGTAGCCACCTGTTTTTACTTGAAGATTATTGTCTTTCTATTTCTGCAATACTTTCTTCAGACAAGCTTCAATGAGTCAAATTACAAATAAACTTGGCTGCTCCTCACAAAGTCTCTGGTTCTGGGCTTATCAGAATCACATTGGCATGTCACTTCTGCATCTGCCAGTCCATTTTCATTTTCAGGTGTCCACCCATCCATCCATCCATTCATCCATACATACATAAATCAAAAGGAATAATTTTAAAACCATTAATGCCAAACATTGTGCTTAGGATTTGAGATAGCAAGATTACTAAGCTTGAGCCTTGCTCTTAGGAATCTGAAAGAACCTTTGTAGATTAAAAACTGGTGGGTAGGAATGATGTCAGTGAAAATGTCAGAGTAGGTAACTCCAAGGGCCCATCCTTCCACAGAAATACTGAAAAATCTGACAAAAACCATCAGAATCAACTTTGTCAGAACTCTGGAAAATAGTCAAAAGTTTATAGCA
This sequence comes from Tapirus terrestris, assembly GCA_004025025.1. NCBI lineage: Eukaryota > Metazoa > Chordata > Mammalia > Perissodactyla > Tapiridae > Tapirus > Tapirus terrestris. The sequence goes on from PVID01001833.1 coordinate 92,235, forward strand.
ACCAAGCAAAGTCTTAATCAAAAACAACGTAACTAGAACTTTTTAGGAATTTTGTGGCATCTTAACTTGCTCTTGACCTATCACTCTCCTCAATGTAGTGTGGTCTTGAAGATGGAAATCTGTGTTCACAGTATAGGTACCTGGTTCTGGACAGAGCAGAGTGGACCTTGTTTTCAATGAATTGAGTTTGTTTGCTTTGACCTGTCTAGGGGCTCCCCAGAAAACTTGCCTTTGTTTCACTTAATTCAGAACTTGATCTGGATGGACAAAGAGCTAAGTGTAGGGCACTGAAAGCCTAGGAGAAAGAGTTGGAGAGTGAGAAAATTTAGGGAATAAGGAATTGTGGAAACCCACACATACTAGGAAATCTAGAAAACCATTGGCATACTGCTGGTAAAATTCATGCTTTGAAAAGACCTGAGAAGACTTTAACTTTGTATCTTTAGTCTCAGCAGAAGAAGGAAGTATAGGCTAAATGAGAACTGTAAATAGCAGCTCTAAGCCTGAAAGAGTGCCCCCAAAGAAAGTCATTCTGCAATAACTGGAAAAGTATTTTTCTTTTGTTTTCTCTCTGAATGTAGATGTTTAAGGAACTCCCTATCAAATTACTATCTACTAAACTAATAGAATGGAGACTTCAAAGACCACATGTGAAAGAATACAATCATTGCAAAAATAGTTTAGAAAAGTCGCTTAACAACCAACCACAACCCACAAGAGAAGGCAATAAACTCTGAGGAGAGAAAGAATATGGTATCCAAAATTACCACATTATAATATTTAAATGTTGAGTTTTCAACAAAAATTAACAAGGTGTGCAAAGAAACAAGATAGTATGGCCCATTCACAGGAATAAAATAAATTAACAGAAAATGTCACTGAGGAAGTACTGACATTGGCCTTACCAGAAAAAATAATTTAAAACATCTGTCTTAAATATTTTCAAAGAGCTAAAGGAAAACATGAACAAAGAAGCAAAGGTAACCAGGAAAACAGTGTCTTAACAAACAGACAATATCAAGAAAGATGTAGAGAAGTTATAAAAATGAACCAACTAGTAATTCTGGAACTGAAAATTACAAAGACTGAAATGAAAAAATCACTAGAGAGGTTCAATAGCAGATTTGAGCATGCAAAAGAATTAGAAAACTTGAAGATAGGTTAACTGAAATTATTCAGTCTAAAAAGCAAAAAGAATTAAGAAAAATGAGCAGAGACCGAAGAGAAAATTTTATCCCAGAAGGTAAAGAGAGAGAGAGAAACAAACATTATTTGAACAATTAATGGTCAAAACTTCCCTAATTTGATAAACAACCTATATCTACACATCCAGGAAGCTAACAAATTCCAAGCAGGAGAGACTCAAAGAGATCCACAATTTAATTAAACTTAAAAGACAAAGACAAAAGAAAAAGTATTGAAGGCAGCAAGAAAGAAGTGACCTATCACAGGTAAGGGATCTAAAGATAAACAGTGGATTTCTCATCAGAACCAATGGTGGCCAGAAGGCATTGCAGTGATATATTTAATGTGATGAAAGAAAAACACCTGTCAACTAAAAACTCTGTATCCAGCAAAAGTATCCTTCAAAAAATGAAGGAGAAATTGCTGAGAGAGTTTATCACTAATAGACTAGCCTTACAAGAAATGCTAAAGGGGTCCTTCAGGCTGAAATGAAAGAACACTAGACAGTAACTCAAAGCCATGTGAAAACAAAGAACACTGGTACAGTAACTACATAGGCAAATATAAAGCCAGTATTGTTGAATTTTTTATTTGTAACTCCTTTTTTCTCTATATGATATAAAAGACAGGTATCTAAAACAATTATAATTCTATGTTAATGCATACAGAATGTTTAAAGAACCTAATTTGTGGAAGTATCAAAACAAAGAGGGAGGGCTAGAAAAGTATAAGAGCAGAGATTTTGCATGCAATTGAAAATAAGTTGATAATAATTGAAACACATTGTTATAACTTTAAGATGTTAATTGTAATCCCCCAGGTAACCACTAAGGATATAATTAAAGAATATATAGAGAAGATCTACATATATAATTCAATCCCTATCAATATTATAATAGCCTTTTCAGCAGAAGTGGAAAAGCCATTCCTAAAATTCACTTGGAATTGTAGACACACAATAAGCAAAATAATCTTGAAAAAGTAAAACAAAGTTAAGGAGCTCAAAATTCTCAATTTTAAAATCACTATAAAGCTCCAGTAATGAAAATAGAGCATGACTGGCATAAGGATGTACATACAGATCAATGAAATAGGATTGAAAGTTCAGAAATAAACTCAAACACATATGGTCGATTGACTTTTGATGAGAATTCCAAGACCATTCAATTCAATTAGGAAAGAATAGTTGTTTTTTTTTAAACAAATGATGCTGGGACAACTGGATGTCTGCATGAAAACAATGAAGTTGGACCATTCCTTCACACCATATACAAAAACTACTTCAAATGGTATAAAGACGTAAGTACATAAGCTAAAACTGTGAAACTCTTAAAAGAAAATGTAAGAGTGAGCCTTCATGACTTTGAATTTGGCAAAGCTTTCTAAGATGTGACACCAAAACCACAAGAAACAAAGGGAAAAATAGTTAAATTGGACATGATCAAGTTAAAAAAAATCCCCCAACTTTTGTACATCAAAGACTGCTATTGAAAGAGTGAAAAGATAACCCACAAAAGAAGAGAAAATATTTGCAAATCATGTATCTAATAAGAGCCTAGATAGAAAATATATAAAGAACTTTTACAACTCAAAAAAAAAAAAAAGAACGAACATCCCATTTTTAAAAATGGGAAAAACTTGAATAGACATTTCTCCAGAGAACATATTCCAGTGGTCAACAAACACTTGAAACCATACTCATTGTCATTACTCCTTAGGCAACTGTAAATCATAAGATAGCACTGCACACAAAGATATGGAGAAATTGGAGTCCTCATATGTTGCTGGTAGGAATGCATAGTGGTGCAGCAGCTGAAGAAAAGTTCAATTATTTCTCAAAAATTTAAACACAGAATTACAATATGACCCAGCAATTCCGCTTCCACATAAGTAACTAAAAGATTTCTAAAACATGTTCAGACATGAACTTATACAGAGATCTTCACAGACTCACTATTTGCAATAATTGAGAGGTAGAAACAACCCAAATGTCTATCAAAGGATGAATGGATGAAGATATGATATATCCATAAAATGGAGTATTATTCAGCCATAAAGAAGAAATTAAGTACTAAGACAAACATGGATGAACCTCAAAAACATTATGCTAAGTGGAAGAAGTTAGACACAAAAGGCTACCTATCGTATGATTCTGTTTCTATGAAATGAATAGAATTGTCAAATCCATAGAGATTGAAAGTTCATTAGTGGTTTCCAGGGGCTTGGGGTAGGGTGTAATCAATGACTTTAATTGGTATAGGGTTTCTGTTTTGGTTGATGTGAAAGTTCTGGAACTAGAAAGTGGTGATGCTTGCACACAGTGTGAATGTATTAAATGCCACTGACTTAAACATCTTCAAATAACTGAAGTGGTAAAATTTATGTTTGGATCCTATAGGTAAATCACAGCACACATCCTTAAAATTTTGGAGAAAAGCCCTGCCATCTTCTGCAGAAAACTACTTTCCTTTTTGAGAAATAGTTTTTGGCCTGCTACTGGGCCTTAGTAGAGACTGATCACGTAACTATAGGCCACCAAGAGTTAGAGTTAGGGTAACGAACAGTGTGTCTAGGATATAGGAGATTCCTTAGGGTGTCTTTTAGTATTATCATGCCTTGTGGTTAAGGTCAATGGAAAACCACAATAACTCAATTAAAGCAGGCCTACTAATGGCCCAGAACCTTCAGGAATGAATTTTTAGGACACCACACAAAGTAAAGAACCATGACAACCTGAGGTGCTTGCTGAAGACAAAGGGAATACAAAATGGATAAAGGAAGAGGTAGTTATTACTACCAGCTATGACCAATTAACTAATTACAGTAATGAGGACTCTAATTGCCATGAGTATTTCTTCCTTATTTTGTTATGAATATTTCTGTCTTTGTTTTCTTTCCTCTATTACCTAATGTTAACATAAACATAAGAAGTATTAACTTTACATTATAGTATTTAAGTATTGTTAACTTTAAATCATAATATTTAAGGTAAAGGATCTTAAGGAGAAGAGTGAACATTACCCAGGGACTTTGCTTTCTCTTCTGGGGAAGCAGTTAATGCATTTCCAGTTGCACTAGTGCATGCCCACTAGTTGTAAAATGTTAGGTAGGAGAATGACTGTATTATTGTCTTTATTTGGAGATTACGTATGGTTTAAGGAGGCATGTATGGGTGCCAAGTTAACATGGTTTGACTATAATGATCAATTTTATACATCCATTTGGCTAGGCTATGATGCTCTTGTGTTTGCTCAAACACCAGTCTTGGTCAAACACTAGATGTTGATGTGAAGATATTTTTAGAATGTGATTAACATTCACTGAAGGGGAGAGCCATGCCACAGGTGTCAGCCAGGTGGGCCAGCAGCAGCTCAGAGAGGTGTCTGTCAGTGTGTGTGGGTCCCAGTGCACTGCAATCTGGCTGCCCAGTGCTGTCTGCATGTTGAAACTGGAAATGTAAGTCCACCATGTGGAAGCTGCACCTGCTGGCTTCAGCAGAGCTGTAGAAGTCAGCTCTCATCACATTCTTCAGCAGGAGGTCAATCATGGATGGTCATTGGCAGGGGGAGGGGCAGCACTTGTAGATGGTCTTGGCCACTAGCATAGCAAAATTCCATGTCAGGAGGGAGATCTCAGGCAGCACCTGGTCCAGGCACCAAACAAGTGCTCCAGGTTCTCCCAGTAGCTCCTCCAGGAGTACTGGCAGTATCTGGGGAGCTCCCAGAGGTAGGAGTCCATGATGACCTCATCTGGGGCATACTTGCCCTTCTGCCACATTTGCAGGGCATACTGGAAACCCTGGGAGTACACATGTGTAATGAAGCAGAAGCTACCAAAGGGTAGCTATTGCAAAACTGGTGGAGTTCATAGGCAGTGGACACCCATGTGCATGCAGCCCCGCCTGCCATCCTCCAGCACCGCCTCCTGCTGGAACCTAGCCCATTGGCCTTAAGCTAACTGGAAGAGAGCAGGCAGTCCTTCTGCAGCCAGAGCACCTGCTCCTTGTACATGGCTGTCTGGACCACTGCCCCCAAACTATCACCAACTTGTGTGGAATTGCAGAACTTTGCAGGACCACAAGTGCCTCTTGGTAGCTAAGTACAAGTCCCAGGAGAACCCAGGGGGAGGGTGAAATGGCTTTGGAAAAAGAGGATGGCAGTGCCCATATGTGGGCCAGTGGGTGAGGGTCTTGTCTGCCCTGTGCAGGCTCCTGGACAGTGAGGAGAAGGGAAGAGGCCCTGAAACCTTCATCAGGTGGAGCCTCCCCATGCCCGCATATGTGACTTCTGAATCATGGAAGTGTCTGTGCAGGCCAGGCTTAACCTGGCAGAGGGGAGTTACAGAATTCTTGTGGAAACCTGCACAAACTCAATCTCAGCAATGGGGTGAGGGTCATGATTTTAGATGGCTTCCTGCATGCCACTGTTCCCCATTAGAAATGCCTATCTTTGCTGCTACTGTTCCTGCTTTCCTCCCACCTTGCGTGAGAATTTCTTCATTCCCAGCTGGGTTCTTCTTCTGAGCCAAGTCCTGTGCTCTAGTTTTGGGGAATGTCTCCAAAGAGGAAGAAAACCATTCCATTGGAGACAGTGTAGGCTGTGGACTGACCTACCACAGAGATTTCCTAGCAGTAATAAGCAGTATACTCAGGTTTGTGCAAATACTGGAGAGCTCAACTCTATCTCTCTTAACTAAATTTTTTATTGACACTTCATTGTGGATTCACATTTGTAAGAAATAACACAAAGAGATCCCTGTGTACCCTTGACTCACTTTCCCCCATGGGTGAAGTCTTGGAAAACTTCAGTACAGTATAACAACCAGGATGGAGACCATCACACATCCAACATACATGCCCTCTCCTCACCACAAGTAACCTTCCTGTTGATCTTTTGTCACTACACCATCTCCCTCTCATCCCTTCCCATAATGGCTGATAACCGTTAAGCTTTTCCCCATTTCCAAATTTTTCCTTTTTGAGAATACTTAATAAATGAAATCAGATAGTGTATAACCTTGTGTGATTGACTTTTTTTCCTTGGCCTCATTCTTTGGAGATTTGTCCAGTGTGCCCAGTTTATAAGCCCTGACCACTGTTTTTCTCCATTAGGAAGGGAACTTCCCAGTAGTACAAATACTTTGTTCCCTTTTTGTTCATGAGCACTATGGATGTACCATTGTTGGTGTAACTACTCACTCATTGAAAGTATCTTGGGGTTCTTCCTGGTTTGGAGCTATCACAATTGATGCTGTTTTTTGAACATTCTTCTACAGGATTTTTGTAAAGCTAGTTTTTATTTTTCAGAGATGTACCAAGACTGTGACAATAGGGTCATAAGTGGTTGAACCTTTAGTTCTTTAAGAAACACCTAAATTGTTTTCCATAGTGGCTGTCCATTTTATCTTCTCACCGACAATGTGTGGGTGGCTCTTTCCTTTCTTTCTAGAACACAGATAAGAGCATGTTGCAAATAAAAGTCCTAGAATCCTTCTACAAGGATATAAAACTGACCTTCCTTGTTGTAGAAACCCTGATATCCTTCCTTAAATGTGAATCTAATGTGTGTAGATATATAACGTAGGCCTCCTTCATCTTTAGGTATGAATGTGAACCTTCTAGTCTCTTTGTCTTGGTTAACATAAGCTTCCTGCTGAATAAATTGTGACTTCTGTCTCTCTATCTTTGCTCCTAAATGTAAACTTCCTGGTAAAATAAATCATGGTCTGTTTTGCCTTTGAAATGGACTTGAATTAGTTAGATGTATAAACCCTAGCCTCCGTCTTCTTCAGACATGGATGTCAGTTTCTCAGCTGCATACAACCTGACATTCCTCAAAATCCTTGAATATACATGTTAGCTCCCTGGCTGGAGAAACTGTTACCCTTTTATCTTGGGATAAGATTGTGATTTTTCTCACTCAGCACTACTTAGCCTCATTTTACCATAGAAGAAATTTTTTCTGCTTTATTGAGATATAATTGACAAATAAAATTGTAAGATATTTAAGGTGTACAACATGATGATTTGATAGTGTATACATTGTTGAAAGGTTTCCCACCATTGTGTTAACACATTAATTATCTCACCTATTTACCTTTTTTCCTTTTTTTGCCAAGAACATTTAAGTTCTACTCTTAGTGAATGTCAGTTATATAAAACAGTGTTATCAATTATAGTCACCAGTTACATATTAGACACTCAGAAATTTATCTTATAACTGAAGGTTTGTATGATTTTATCAACCTCTCCCTATTTCTCCCACCCCACAAACCCCTAGAAACCACTTTTCTACTATTTTTTCTATGAATTTGAAATATTAAATTATTTATATAATAAATAATAATTATTTCATATATATGACATATGCCATATTTGTCTTTATCTATCTGACTTATTTCACTTGGCATAATGCACTCCAGGTTCATCCATGTTGTCACAAATGACAGAATTTTGTTCTTTTTTTTAAGGCCGCATAATATTCTGTTGTAAATATATGCCACATTTTCTTGATCCATTCATCAGGAGATGGATACTTAGGTTGCATGCATACCTTGGCTAGTGCGAATAATACTGCAATGAACATGGGAGTATAGATATCTCTTCAAAATAATGGCTTCATTGTCTTCAGATACATACCCAGAAATGAGATTGCTGGATCACTTGATAGTTCTATTTTTAATTTTGGGGAGAACCTCAATACTGTTTTCCATAATGCCTGTACCAGTTTAATTCCCACCAACAGAGCACAAGGCTTCCATTTTCTCCACATACTCTCCAGAATTGGTTATCTTTTGTCTTCTTGGTGATAGCTATTCTAACAGGCATGAGGTGATATTTCCTTGTGGTTTTGATGTGCATTTCTCTGATGATTACTGATTTAGAGCACCTTTTCATGTACTTATTGGCCACTTGGATATCTTCTTTGGAAAAATGTCTATTCAGGTCCTCTGCCTACTTTTTAACCATATTGTTTGGTGCGTTTGCTATTTGTTTTCCTAGTTTCTTGAGATATAAAATTAGGGTTTTTATTTGATATCTTTCCTGTTTCCTAATGTAAGCCTCCTTCTTAGAACTGCTTTTCCTGCATCCCATAAGTTTTGAAATATTCTTTCCATTTTCATTTGTCTCAGGATGTTTAAATTTCTTCTTTGACTTTTTGTCATCAAGGAGCATGTTGAATATATGTTCCTAAGACCTATGTCAAAGAGTGTACTGCTTGTGTTCTTCTAGAAGTTTCGTGGTTTCAGGTCTTACATTCAAGTTTTTAATCCATTTTAAGTTATATTTTGTGTATGGTGTAACATAATGGTCTACTTCCATTCTTTTGCATGTGGTTGTCCAGTTTTCCCAACATCATTTATTGAAGAGACTTTCCTTTATCCATTGTATGTTCTTAGCTCCATTGTCAAAAATAAGCTGCCCATAGATGTGTGGGCTTGTTTCTGAGCTCTTAATACCATTCCATTGATCTGTGTGTCAGTTTTTGCACCAGTGCCATGTTTTGGTTACTATAGCTCTGTAGCATATTTTGAAATCAGTGATAGTGATACCTCCAGCTTTGTTGTTTTTTCTCAAGATTCCTTTAGCTATTTGGGGTCTTTTTTTTTTTTTTTTTTTTCCATATAAACTTTAGGATTCTTTGCTTTATTTCTGTGAAATATGCTATTGGAACTTTGATAGAGATTGCTTTGAATCTATAGATTGCTTTAGGAAGTATTGACATTTTAACTATGTTAATTCTTCCAATCCAAGAGCATGGAATATTTTTCCATTTCTTTGTGTCTTCTTCAATTTCTTTCAATAATGTTTTATAGTTTTCAGTGTACAGATCTTTCTCCTCTTTGGTTAAGTTTATTCCTAGGGATTTTCTCCTTTTTGTTGCAATTGTAAATGGGATTGTTTCCTTAATTTCTTTCTGCTACTTCATTGTTAGTATATAGAAATACAATTGATTTTTGTATGTTGATTTCGTATCCTGCAACTTTACCATATCCATTTGTTATTTTTAAAAGTTTTTTGGTGGGTTGTTTAGGATTTTCTGTGTATAAAATCACGTCTTCTGCAAATAGTGACAGTTTCACTTCTTCCTTTCCAGTTTGGCTCCCTTTTATTTCTTTTTCTTGCCTGATTGCTCTAGCCAGGACTTCCAATACTATGTTAAATAGGATTGGTGAAAGTCAGCATCCTTGTCTGGCTCCTGTTCTTATAGGGATAGCTTTTAGTTTTTCACCATTGAGAATGATACTAGCTGTGGGTTTGTTATATACCATGTCTGACTGGGCAATGGAAACAATAGAAAAAATAAACAAATGGAACTACATCAAATTAAAAAGCTTCTGCACAGCAAAGGAAACCATCAACAAAATGAAAGACAACCTAACAATTGGGAGAAGATATTTACAAACCATATATCTGATGAGGGGTTAACCTCCAAAATATATAAACAACACAAACATCTCAACGATAAAAAGACTAACAACCCAATTTTAAAAATGGGCAAAAGACCTGAACAGATGTTTCTCCAAAGAAGATATACGGATGGCCAACAGGCACATGAAAAGATGTTCAACATCATTAACTATCAGGGAAATGCAAAGCAAAACTACAATGAGAAAATATCTCATGCCCATCAGAATGGCTATAATTAACATCACAGGAAATAAGAAGTGTTGGAGAGGATGTGGAGAGAGGGGACTCTCATACACTGCTGGTGGGAGTGCAAACTGGTGCAGCCACTATGGAAAACAGTATGGGGATTCTTCAGAAAGTTGAGAATAGAACTACCATGTGATCCAGCTATTTCACTGCTGGGTATTTTTCCAAAGAACCTGAAAACACCAATACATAAAGATACATGCACCACTGTATTCATTGCAGCATTGTTCACAACAGCCAAGACTTGGAAGCAACCTAAGTGCCCATAATGGGATGAATGGATAAAGAAGATGTGGCATATATACACAATGGAGTACTACTCAGCCATAAGAGATGATGAAATCCAGCTATTTGTGACAACTTGGATGGATATTGAGGGTATTATGCTAAGCAGACTAAGTCAGAGGGAGAAGGTCAAAAACCATATGATCTCACTTACAGGTAGAAGATAAACACAACAGCAAACAAACACATAGAGACAGAGATTGGATTGGTGGTTACCAGAGTGGGAGGGGGAAGGGAGAAGCGAAGAGGGCTAAAGGGATGATTAGGCACATGGGGGTTGTGATGGATTGTAATTAGTATTTGGGTGGTGAACATGATGTAATCTATGCAGAAATAGAAGTGTGATGATATACACCTGAAATTTATACAATGTTATAAACCAATTTTACCACAATAAAGAAAAGGAGCATGTTGTTTAATCTCTACATATTTGTGAATTTTTCAGTTTTCTTCTGGTAATTGATTTCTAGTTTCATACCATCGTGATGAGAAAGACATGATTAAATCTTCTTAAATTTATTAAGAATTGTTTTGCAGTATAACATGTGATCTGTCCTGGAGAATGTCCTATGTTCACTTGAGAAAAATGTGTATTCTTTTGCTGTTCAATGGAATGTTCTATAAATGTCTATTAGGTCCATCTAATCTAATGTGTATTTTAAGTCCAGTGTTCCCTTATTGATTTTCTGTCTGGATGATCTATCCACTTTTGAAAGTGGGATATTCAAGTCTCCTATTATTGTTATATTGCTATATTTCTCCCTGCAGACCTATTAATATTTGCTTTACACATTTAGGTGCTCCTATGTTGGGTGCATAAATATTTACTAATGTTATATCATATTGATGAATTGACCCCTTTATCAGTGTATCAGCCTATATCTTTGTTACAGTCTTTTAAAAATCTGTTAAAATGTATATAACATAAAATTTACCAACTTGACCATTTTAAGTGTACAGCTCAATGATACAAAATGCATTCACTGTGTTGTGTACCTGTCACCACCATCCATCTCCATAGCTCTTTTCATCTTGTAAAATGGAAACTCTATACCCCTTAAGGAATAAATCCCTATTCTCCTCTCTTCCTAGTCCCTGGCAACTACCATTATATTTTCTGTCTCTATGATTCTGACTAATCTAAGTACCTCATATAAATGCAATCATACTATTTGTCTTTTTGTGAGTAGCTTATTTCACTGAGCATAATATCCTCAAGCTTCATCCATGTTGAAGCATATTGCAGCATTTCCTTCCTTTTTAAAGCTGAATAATATATTATTGTACATATATACCATAGTTTCTTTATCCATTCTTCTGCTGATGGACACTGTGTTGCTTTCATGTTTCAACTATGGTGAATAATGCTGCTATGAACATAGGCATACAAATATCTCTTCAAGACTCTGCCTTCAATTCCTCAGGAAAGTACTCAGAAGAGGAATGGCTGGGCCATATGGTCATTCTATTTTTCATTTTTTGAGGAACCTCCAAACTATTTTCCATGGCAGTTGTATCATTTTACATCCCCACCAACAGTGCACAAGGGTCCTAATTTCTCCACATCCTCACCAACACTTGTTTTCTTGTGTTTTTTTTTTCTTGATATTAGCCATCTTAATGGCTGTTAGGTATCTCATTGTAGTTTTGATTTGCATTTCTCTAGTGACTAGTGATTATGAGCAACTTTTCACGTGCTTATTGGCCATTCATATATTTTATTTGGAGGAATGTCTATTCCAGTCCTTTGCCCATTTTTGAGTGAGGCTATTTGTTTTCTGTTGTTGAGTTTTAGGAGTTCACTATATATTTTGGATTTTAATCCCTTAACAGGTGTATGATTTACAAATATTTCCTCCCATTCTGCAGGTTGCCTTTTTACTCTGTGGATAGTGTCTTTTGATGTACAAAATTTAAAAATTCATGAAGTCCAATGTGACTGTTTTTTCTCCTGTTACCTGTGCCCTTGGTGTCATATCCAAGAAATCATTGTCAAGTCCAGTGTTGTAAAGATTTTGTCCTACATTTTCTTCTAAGAGTTTTACTGTTTTAGGTCATAGGTTTAAGTCCCTGGTCCATTTTGAGATAACGTTTGTATATAGTGTTAGGTAAGGGTACAACTTCATTCTTTTGCATGTGGATATCCAATTTTCACATCACTATTTGTAGAAAATACCATCCTTTCTCCCTTGAATAGTCTTGACAATGTTGCCATTAATCATTTGACCATACATGGGAGGGTTTATTTCTGGGCTTTCTATTTGATTCCATTGGTGTCTATGTCTGTCCTCATGCCACTACCATGCCATTTTGATTACTATAGCTTTGTAGTAAATTTTGAAATCAGGAAGTATGAGTCCTCCAGTTTTGTTCTTTTTCAGGATTTTTTGGCTATTCAGGGTCTCTAGAGATTCTATGTGAATTTTAGGATGAATTATTCTATTTCTGCAAAAAAACATCATTGGGATTTTGATAGAGATTGCATTGGAACTGTAGATTGTTTTGGGTAATATTGACATTTTAACTATTTAAATCTTCCAGCGCACAAACATAGATGTGTTTCCATTTATTTATGTCTTTTAAAATTTCTTTCAGAAATGTTTTGTAGTTTTCATTGTACAAGTATTTCACCTCCTCGAGTAATTAATTCCTAAATAATTTATTCTTTTTGATGCTATTGTAAATGGAATTGTTTTTGTAATCCCCTTTTCAGATTGTTCACTGTATTTGTATAGAAATGCACCTGATTTTTGTGTGTTTGATTGTATTCTGCTACTTTACTGAATTCATTTATTAGATGTAAAATCTTTTTTTGTGTGTGGAATCTTTAGGATTTTCTCTATGTAAGATCATATCATCTGTAAACAGAGAATTTTACTTCTTCCTTCCAATATGGATGCCTTTTATTTCTTTTCCTTACCTAATTGTTTTGGCTAGATCTTCCATTACTATGTTGAATAAAAGTGGTGAAATAGGGCATCCTTTCCTTGCTCCTGATCTGAGGGGGAAAGCTTTCTGTCTTTCACCCTTGAGTGTTATATTTGCTGTGGGTTTTCATATATATGGCTTTCATAATTTTAAGGTTGTTTCCTTCTATTCTTATTGGTTGAGTGTTTTTATCATGAAAGGGTGTTGTATTTTATCAAATGCTATGTCTACATCAGGTGAGACTATCACATGTTTTTTTTTTCCTTCATTTTGTTGATGTGATGTAATACACTGATTGATTTTCGTATGTTCAACCATTCTAACATTCCAGGGTAAATCCCACTTGGTCACAGTGGATAACACTTTTAAGATGCTGCTGAATTCTGCTTGTTGGTATTTTGTTGAGGATATTGCATCAATGTTCATATGGGACATCAGTCTGTACTTTTCTTTTGTTTAGTGTCTCTATCTGGCTTTGCTATTAGTGTAATGCTGGCCTCACAGAATGAGTTAGGTAGTGTTCCCTTCTCTTCAATTTTTTTGGAAAAGTTTGAGGACAGTTGATATTAATTTATTGATATTTTGTAGAATTCACCAATGAAGCCAAGATGTCCAGGGTTTTTCTTTGTTGGGAGATTTTGACAACTCCTTACTAGTTATAAGTCTGTTCAAATTTTCTGTTTCTTTGCATGTAGTCTTGGTAACTTTTATATTTCTAGAAATTTTTCCATTTCATCTAGGTTATCCAATTTTTTGCATATATTTTTTCATAGTACTGCCCTATAGTCCTTTTTATTTCTGTAGGATTGATAGTAATTTCCCCACTTTCATTTCTGATTTTAGTAATTTGAGACCTCTCTCTTTTTTCTTAATATATCTTGCTAAAGATTTGCCATTTCTGTCATTTCAAAAAACCAATATTTTGTTTCATTGCTTTTTTCTATTCTCTCTCTATTTCTGCCAGCTTTGGGATTAGTTCTCCTTTTTCTTTGTTCTTTAACTTGTAATATTAGGTTGTTAATTTGAAATCTTTCTTGTGTATTAATACAATTAGTAATATCTATAATTTTCCCTCTTAGCACTGCTTTCTCTGAGCCCAATGAGTTCTAGTAAGTTGTACTTTTGTTTTCATTCATCTCTAAGTATTTACTAATTTTTCTTATGATTTCTTCTTTGATTCATTGGTTGTTTAAAACTGTGTTATTTAATTCCCACAATTTTGTGAATTTTTCCTTTTTTTGTGATTGATTTCTAACTTTATCCTCTTGTCAGAGAAGATAGTTTGTATAATATCTACCTTTTGAAATCTATTGAAACTTAATTTGTGGCCTAACATATGTTCTAACCTAGATAATATCCCATGTGTACTTGAGAAGAAAGTGTATGTTGGTGGTGGTGGGTGGAGAGTTTTGTATATGTCTATTAGATCTAGTTGGTTTATTGTATTAAGTACCCTCTTTTCTTACTTGTCTTCTGTCTGGTTGTTCTATCCATTATTTTGAGTGAGGTATTGAAGTCTCCAATTGTTACCTAAAACTGTCTGTTTCTCCTTTCAAATCTTTCAGTTTTTGCTTCATATATTTTGATGGTCTGTCATTAGATGTGTAAATATTTATACTTGTTACATCTCCCTGCTATATTGAAAACTTTTGTTAATAAATAATGTCCTTTGTTTCTTGTAAACTACTTTGATTCAAATCTATTTTGTCTGACATTAATATGGGCACCCCTGCTCTCTTTTGGTTATTATTTGCCTGGATTATCTTTTTCCATCCTTTCATTTTCAGCCTGTTTGCATATTTGGATCTCTTGTAGACAGCATGTAGATGGATCATGTGTTTTTAATCTATTTTGCCAATCTTTGTCTTTTGATTGGAGAGTTTAATCCATTTACATGGAAAATAATTACTGATGAGGAGGAAGTTCCTTCTGTCATTGTGCTATTTGTTTTGTATATGCCCCACAGCTTTTTTTGTCCCTCATTTCCTGCATTCCCATCTTCTTCTGAGTTTAGTTGATTTTTTGGTAATGAAATAACTTCTTTTCTTCTTGATTTCCTTTTGTGTTACAATAATATTGGCTTTATAATTGCCATGTATTTACCTTAATTGAGATCTTTATTTCTGCAAACAACTTTGAGTTCTGTCTAATATCCTTTCATTTCACCCTGTAGGATTCCCTTGAGCATTTCTTGCAGGACAGATCTAGTCATCACAAACTCAGGTTTTTATTTGGGGGGTGAGGAATGTCATTATTTCTTCCTCTCTCTTTTTTTTCCACAAGGAAGATTCACCCTGACCTAACACTTGTTGTGAGCCCTCCTCTTTTTGTTTGTGAGCTGCTGCCACAGCATGGCCACTGATGGATGAGTGGCATAGGTCCTCACCTAGGAATTGAAACCAAGCCACCAAATTGGAGTGTGCCAAATTAACAAGTAGCCCACTGGGGCTTGTCTGTCTCTCTCTTTTGAAGAACAATTTTTACAGATATAGGATTCTTGGTTGACAGTTTTTTTATTTTAGCACTCCATGTATATCATCCCACTGTCTTAAGGTCTCCAAAGTTTCTGATGAGAAATCTGTTGACAGTCTTATGGAGGATCCCTTCTCTCTGATAATTCACTTCTCTTTTCTCTTTCAAGATTCTCTTTGTCTTTATTTTTTGAAAGTTTGATTATAATATGTCTTGGTGTAGGTCTCTGAGTTTATCTTATTTGGAATTTGTTGAATGTTTCCAAGGTTTATAGTCTTGTCTTTCATTAAATTTGGGAAGTTTTCAGCCATCATTTCTTCAACTGTTCTCTCTGACCCTTTCTCCTCTTCTGGGACACCAATGGTGTGTATAATGATCGTTTTGATAGTGTCCCACAGGTCCCTTAGGCTCTACTTTGCTTCAATCTTTTATCTTTCTGTTTCTCAGCTTCAATAACTTTCATTGCCCTATCTTCAGGTTCACTGATTCTTCTGCCTGCTCAAATCTGCCTTTGAATCCCTCTAGTGAATTTTTATTTCAATTATTATAATTTGCAGGTCTAGAATTTCTTTTTGTTTTATTTTTACACTTCTATCTCTTTATTGATATTTTCATTCTGTTTATGCATTATTTTCTTCACTTTCTGCACATCTTCCTTTAGTTCTTTGAGCATCTTTAGGAGAGTGGTTTTAAAGTCTTTGTCTAATATATCTGACATTAAATCTATTTAGGGACAGATTCTGTTGAGTTACTTTTATTTCCTTTCAATTGGCTCTACTTTCCTGTTTCTTTGTATGCCTTGTGATTTTTTTTTGTTCAACACTGGACATTTAAATCTATCAGCAATAGTAACTCTGGAAATCAGATTATCTTCCTTCCCCATGGTTTTGTTATTGTGTTTTGTTTTGTAGATTATTGTATGCTGTCTGTACTGAGGGGGTATACCTGAGATGTAAACTTAATGTTTTCTTATGTCTTTTCTGAGCCTTTCCTTGGGCATGAATAATCACTTTCTATTTTTTCCCATATATGTGGTATACGCAGTGGTTTTTGAATGTTGTGGTGCCTAATACCTGGCTCCTGAAAGAGTAAAAGATAAAAATGAAGGTGGTGGAAAGAGGGCACTGACCCCTTAACTGTTCTGGAAGTCACTTCAGCCCAAGGGGAGGTAATTGTAACAATGAGAGGAGGTGCAACAACAAGGACTGCCTGCATCTTTGCACATCTGTGACCAGGAGCAGCAATCAACAATCAAAGTGCAGATCCCCAACATTTGGAAGACATAGCCTTTCTACCCATGCTAGTTCCCAAGGTTGTGTGCAAGCTGCTCAAAGAACATGTGCACATCTTCATGCCCTATTGTTTCGGGTAGGGGATGGGTAGCTGCTACTGTGCTAAGATATAAAAATAACAAAAATTAACCATAATATACCACACAGGACTTCTCCTGGAAGTTCCAAGACTTCAACAAAATTGAGAGTTCCAAAACAGTTATGTCAGACTGATTCTGTTAGTGTAATTGTTGTGTAGTAAGGAGACAGATTCCTGGTGCTTCCCACTATGCCATTTCCCAGAATCCTCAGCCTAAATTTATTTTATTTGATATAAATATAGCTACCTTGCTTTCTTTTGATTTCCATTTGCACAGATTAGATTTTTCTATCTGTTCACTTTGAGCCTATGTGTGTCCTTAAAACTGGAGTGAGTTTCTAGTAAATAGCAGATGGATGGGTTTAATTTTTATCTATTCAGCCACAATACACCTTTTGATTGAAGAATTTAGTCCATTTATATTTAAATTGCTTATTGATAGGTATATATTTACCATTGCCATTTTGTTAACTGTTTTCTGGCTGTTTTGTAATCTGTTTGTTCCTTTGATCCTCTCTTTCTTTATGATTTGATGATTTTCTGTAGTGGAATGCTTTGATTCCTTTCTCTCTGACTTTTGTTTATCCAGTATAAGTTTTTCCTTTGTGCTTACCCTGAGGCTTACATAAAACATCTTTTATTTATAACAGTATATTTTAAGCTGATAACAACTTAACTTAGAATGCATCTGAAAGGTTTACATTTTTACACTCTTCCCCCCAATTTTAGTTTTTGACATCTTAATCTACATTTTTTACATTGTCCCAATAAAAAATTATTGTAGTTTCAATTATTTTTAATAATTCTATCTTTTATAATTCTATCTTTATATTAGAGATATAAATGACTATACACCCCCATTACAACAATAGAGTATCCTGAATTTAATTACATATTTACTTTTACCAGGGATTTTTATACTTTTATATGTTTTCCCTTTGCTAATTAACATCTTTCATTTCAGCTTGAAGAACTCCATCATTTCTTTTAAGGTTGGTCTAGAGATAGTGTACTTTATCAGCTTTCATTTGTCTGGAAAACTCTTTATCTCTCCAATTCTGAAGGACTGTTTTGCTAGGTAGAGTTTCCTTGGTTGGCAGTTTATTTCTTTTAGCACCCTGGTTGTAATCCCATTTCCTTCTGGCCTGAAAAGTTTCTGCTGAAAAATCCACTGATATTTTTATTAGAATTCCCTTGTATGTAGCAAATTGCTTTTCTCTTGCTGCTATTTGTCTTTAACTTTTGATATATTAATTTTAATATGTCTCAAAGTCTCTTTGCATTCATCTTACTTGGTACTCCCTGGGCTTCCTGGATCTGGATGTCTTTCTTTTCCCTAGGTTAAACACGTTTTCAGGCACTATTTCTTTGAATAAACTTTCTGTTGCTTTCTCTTTGTCTTCTCATTCTGGGACCCCTGGTATATTGGTCCACTTGAGGGTGTCCCACATGATCTGTAAGCTATCTTCACTCTTTTTAATTTTTTTTTCTTTTGGTCCTCTGATTGGATAAATTTCACTCCCTGTCTTCTGTTCATTGATCTTTTCTTCCACTTGATCTAGTCTTCTGTTAAACTGCTATATTGAATTCTTTTAGTTCAGTAATATGCTCTTCAGCTCTGTGATTTCTGTTTCATAACTTTCAATATTTTTTATCACTTTGTTGAAATTTTCACTTGTTCCTGCAATGCTTTCCTGACCTTGGTGAGAATCTTTATGATGGTTATTTTTTTCCCCAGTAACTTTATTGACATAATAATGGTTTATGGCATTGTGAAAATTCGGGTGCACATTATCGTTTATCATTTTCTGAATAGACATTATCTTGATCTTCCCAAGTAGTCTAATTATTGTCTGTCACTGCACATATGTGTCCTTTCACCCCTTCACCCACCTCCCACCCCCTGCCCCTCTGGTAACCACTAATGTCTTCTCTTCATCCATGTATTTGTTATATTCCACATATAAGTGAAATAATGCAGGATTTGTCTGTCTCTGTCTGGCTTATTTCACTTAACATCATACCCTCAAGGTTCATCCACACTGCAGCAAATGGGATGATTTTGTCTTCTTTTATGGCTAAGTAGTATTCCATTTTATATATATACCACATCTTTATATGATAGTTATTTTGAACTCCCTATTAGGTAAGTTATTTATCTCTGTTTCCAAAGGTCTGTTTTTGGAGATTTACCTTGTTTTTCTGTTTGGAACATGTTCCTTTATTTCTTCATTTTACTTGACACTTTTTGTTGCTTTCTGTGCATTAGACAGAACAGCTATCTCTTCCAAGCTTGACTATATGGTCTCATGTAGGTGAAACTTCTCAATTAGTGTTGCCTGAGCTCCTGGTTATCTCTAAAACCTTTCTGATTTTTCAAGCTGCCTTCTTTGTTCTCAATGGCTCCCAGTAGTTGAGGGTGTGCTGAGATTCATCCATGTCCCAATGGGGAGGATTGCATTCAGCACCTAGATGCAGGCTGATAGACAGCTGGACTATCAGGTAGCAGATGAGAAAGCATGTAGTTAAGCCCTCTCTGGGGAAAAACTAAGAGATGGACATTTTTTTCTGCTGTCTCTGCACTGGGTCTGGGTGGATAGCCTTGGAGGGGTTGTCCTGCACCCATTGAGAACCACTTCTGTGATTTCAGAGGCAGCAATCAGCAATTAGAGCACAGATCCCTAACATTTGGAGAACAAAGTTCTTTTTGCCCATCCTAACTCCCACATGCTGTGTGTAAGCTGTTCCAGGAACTCTGTGAACAGCTGCCTGCCACATGACTGGAGGTGGGGGATGGGTATCTGCTACTGTGATAAGAGATGAAATTGATAAAAATTAATCACAACTTACATTCCAAGACTTTCCCTGGAAGTTGCAAGCCTTCAACAAACTCGAGTTCCAAAATGGTTACATAAGATAGATTCTTCAAATGCAACTGTTGTCTAGGTAAGGCGACATTCCTGGTGCTTCCTACTCCACCATCTTCCCAGAATCCTCCATCAGGTGCATATATATTTATAATTGTTATATCTTCTTGATGAACTGAACTTTTATCATTTGTATAGTGTTCTTCTTTGTCTCTTTAACATTTTTTGACAAAGTCTGTGTTGTCTGATAGTATAGCAATCTCTGTTGTGTCTTTTCTTTCTTTCTTTCTTTCTTTTTTTTTTTTACTATTTACATGGATTATTTTTTTCTATCCTTTCACTTTCAATCCATGTGTCCCTAGATATAAAGTGAGTTTCTTGTAGAAAACATATAATTGGAGCCTCTTTTTTTATTCACTGTTTCAAACTTTATGTTTTGACTGAGTAGTACAATCCATTTGCATTTGAAGTAATTGCTGATAGGATAGTACTTAACTTTGCCATTTTTGTCATTTGTTTTCTATATATGTCTGTGTTGAGGGGCTTGTAGCTGGTTTATAAGGTTAAGAATATGACCTCCTCAATGAGAAGGTGCAAGCCACCTACATAAGGTTGATAGGTAGCTCTCTCAGCATCCAAGCTCTCACTTTGGGGAAGTGAAAACCCTGAGGCTATTTTGATGGAAAGCAGTTTTAATACACACACACAAAAGAAGTGAAATCACAGAGATCCCAGAAATGGGGAGGGTATGGCACAATGAGCCAGGAGATGGGCAGTCCTCCATCCGAGGTCATGAGTGAGCCAGAGGCAGAGAGCAGTATAGCAAGCGCCTATTGGTTATAAGGTGGTTGGGGCAGAGGTGACCAACTTTTCTCAGGCTCAACCCTTAGTGGTTATCTAAAAAGGTGCCCCAGGAAAAGCAAAGCAGGAACTTGTGTTGGGGATCCTATGCTCAGGACATTATCTAAACATCCAGGCTCTGGAGGTGAGCAGAATTATCATACTATAAAATACATAGGCAGCAACTGAGAAAAACTAAATTTGTTTTTCTCATTACAGCATCTTATGACATTTTCCCCCCTCATTTTGTTCTTTACTGACTTACTTTGCATTTTTTTCTGGAAACACATTTTGATATATATCTAGATAAAGTATCAGTTTTTATGCCATACCATAATGTTTTGGTTATTATAGCTTTGTAACATAGATTGAAATCAGGAAGTCTGGTGCCTTCAGATCTCTCTTTTCTCAAAATTGTTTTTAGTATTTGTGGCCTTTTGTGACTTCTTATGGATTTTAGGATTATTTTTATATATCTGTAAAAATTATAATTGGAATTTTATTTGAAACTATTCATTGAGTTGAGTCTATACATCCATTTGGGTCTTAGATGTTTTAACAATATTAATTCCTCTGATCCACAAAATTGGGATCTCTTTCCATTTACTTGTGTCTTATTCAACATCTTATAGTTATTGGTGTACAGACATTCACTTTCTCAGTTAAATTTTTTCCTAAGTATTTTATTGTTTTTGATGCTATTATAAATGTGACTGTTTTCTTTATTTCATTTTTAGATATTTCATTTTAGTGTGTAAAATTGCAATTAATTTAAAGAGGCTGATTTTGTATCCTGCAACTTTACAGAATCTATTTATCAGTTTGAATAGTCTTTGGTGGTGACTTTAGGGTTACCTATATATAAGATCATGTTATCTGCAAACAGAAGAGTTTTACCTCTTTTTTGATCTAGATGCCTTTTATTTCTTTTTCTTGCATAATTGCTCTATGTAGGACTGCCACTACTATATTGAACAGGATGGTGAGAGTGGACACACTTGTCTTGTTCTTGATCTTAAAGTAAAAGATTTCAACCTTTCACCATTGAGTATGATGTTGGCTGTGGCCTTGTCATCTGTGGCCTTTATTGTGATGAGGCACATTTCTTTTATATTTGCCTTTTAAAATAATTTGTGGAGAGTTTTTATAATGAATTAATGTTTTGTCATATGCCTTTTCTGAATCTATTGAGATGATCACATGATTTTTATCTTTCATTTTATTGATGTAGTGTACCACCTTTATTGATTAGCATATATTGAGCCATCTTTGCATTCCAGGAAGAAACTCACTTGATCATTGTATAAGATATTTTAATGTGCTGTTGAATTTTTTTGCTAGTATTTTGTTGAGAATAATTCATCAGGGATATCAGTTTATAGGTTTCTTTCCTTGTAATGTTCTTTGTTATCAGGATAATGCTCTTTGTAAAATGAGTTTAGGGATGTTCCCTGTCTTCAACATTTTGTAAGCCTTTTTGAGAAGGATTCACATTAATTATTCTTTAAGTGTTTGCTGGAATTCACCAATAAAACCACTTGGTCTTGAACTTTTCTTTTTGGGGATGTTTTTGGTTACTTTTTCTATTGCTTCACCCCTAATTGGTCTGTTCTAATTTTTTAATGTGAAAAATGTTTATTTTTCCTGCTTTATTGAGATATAATTGACATAACATTGTGTACGTTTAAGATGTACAATGTGTTGCTTTGATACACTATATATATTCCAATATATAATATTACTTATATATTTGTTAACAGCTCCATCTTGTCATATAATTGTATTTCTTATTTGTGGTGAGAACATTTAGGATCCACTTTCTTGGCATCTTTCAAGCATATAATGCAGTACTAGCTATAATCACCATGCTGTACATTAGATCTCCAGAACTTGTTAATCACCCTCTGACCCAAATTTTCCCATTTCCACCATCCCTCAGCCTTTGGTAACCACTATACTGCTTTCTGTTTCTCTAAGTTTGGTTTCTTTAGATTTCACATATGGGTGATATCATATAATATTTGCCTTTCTCTGTCTGAACTTCTACACTTAGCATAATGCCCTCAAGTTTCATCCAAGTTGTTGTAAAGGGCACGATTCTCTTCTTTCTTGTGGCTGAATAATATTCCATTGTATACATATAGCACACCTTTATACTTTCATCCATTGAGAGACATTTAGTTTTTTCACTGTCTTAGCTATTGTGAATAATGTTGCATAGAACACGGGGATTATCTTTTTGATATCCTGTTTTTCATTTCCTTTGGATATATATCCAGAAGTGGTGTTGCTGGGTCATATGTTAGTTCTATTTGTAATTTTTTGAGAAAACTCCATACTGTTTTTCATAGTGGCTGAACCAATTTATATTCCTACCAACAACCATGAAGTTTCTTTTCTCCACAGGCTCTTTGACACTTTTTTAACTCTTAGCTTTTTGATGATAGCCACACTAACAGATGTGAAGTAATGTCTCATTATGGTTATGATTTTCATTTCCCTGATAATTACTGACTGAGCATCTTTTTATATAGCTGTTGGCCATTTGGATGTCTTCTTTGGAAAAACATCTATTCAGGTCCTTTTTTAATTTGAAATATTGTCTTATTCATTTGTTTGTTTTGCTATTGAGTTGTATGTGTTTCTTGTATATTTTTTGATATTAACCACTTATCAAGTATGTCATTTGCAAATATTATCTGTTTCTCTATTTATAGCAGTCCTGCAGGGTCCATGGCAAGCCCCATGGCCGCCAGAGCTAGGTGATCAAGAGGTGTTCCATGGGCTGCAGTCACAAAAATTGGGGCACCAGATGAATGTCCAAGTTTCCCCTGGGTGATAGTGGCAACTCAGAGTGAGGCAAAGGGGGAGCCCAAAAATGACATCTATTGGGCTCTCCCCCAGAAGAGCAGCTCATTAGATGTGAGCTAGACATGAGTAGATGTGTAACTGGGACAGGAACATAGCTGAATAAGAGACAAGAGACGTGCTAATTTAAAAGTTGAAGTGCCATATGTGGAGTTCAAACAATTTGCTCTTCAGGGAGAAACTTAGGGTTTTGACTAACCTCCCATCTGTAGTTTGCTATGCTGGGGGTCAGATTTATGGCATGATTGTGTCTCAGTCTCTCCTACCTGCTTCAACTGTTTAGTTTTTTTTTTCTTTTCCTATTCCTCTGGTGTATGGGAGTTGCTCAGCTAGTTTTGGGTTTCTCAGAGGATATTTTTCTGTATGTAGCAGTACTTTCATTGGGTCTGTGGGTGGAGGTGAGCTTATGATTATCTGTGTCATCTTGAACCAGAAGCTTACATCTTTTTTTTATATTTATCCATAAACATTTTATTATAGCTGTAGTTTTTTAATACGTCTATTAGCCTTTATATACTACAATTAAATTGATTTACACACTATCATTACAGTATTAGAGTCTTTTAATATGACTATATATTTACCTTTACATGGAGTTTTATACTTCCATTTGTATTCATGTTATATTAGTGTCCTTTCATTTCAACCTAAGGAGCTTACATTATCATTTTTTGTAAGGCAGGTGTAGTGTTGATGGACTCTCTCAGCTTTCATTTATCTGGAATGGCTTTATCTATCCTTCGTTTCTGATGGTATTGTATTGGCATAGTATTCTTTTCCTCCCTTTTTTTTCTTTCAGAGGTTTGAACACATCGTTTATTCCTTCCTGGCCTTCAAGTTTTCTGCTGAGAAAGCTGCTAATATTCTTGGAGGATTCTCTTGTATGCAACAAGTCTTTCTTTTGCTGTTTTCTTTTTGTATTTGACTTTTGACAATTTGATTATAATGTGTCTTGGAACATCATTTTGGGTTGATCTAGTATTGGGTTTTTCGTGCTTTGTGTATGTAGACATGCATGCCCTTAAGGCTTGGAAAATTTTCAGCCATTATTTCCTTAAATACATTTTCTTCCCCCCTTCTCTCTCTTTGCCCTCTGGGAGTCCCATAATGCATACATTCATTATTTTGATGGTGTACTACAGGCTCTGTATGCTTTGTTTACTCTCATTTTTTCTTTTTGTTCCTCTAACAGACTAATTTTAAGTAAATGTACAAATTGGACTTTATTAAAATAAAAATATTTGTGGATCAAAGGATACTAGCAAGAGAGTGCAAATATAACACACAGAATGGGAGAAAATCTTTGCAAATCATATCTATGTAAGAGATTAATATCTGAGTACAAGAAATTCAGAAAAACTCAATAACCAAAGCTCAACAACCCAAGCTACATATGGAAAAGGATGTGCATAGGCATTTATCCAAGGAAGATACACAAATAGCCAATAATTAAATGAAAGACACTCAACGTTATTAGTCATTAGGAATATGTATATCAAAATCTCAATGAAATACCACTTCATACTCACTAGAAAGACTGGTATTAAAAACACAGATAAAACAAGTGTTTGTGAGGATGTGAAGATATTGGAACCTTCACGCACTGTTGAAAGGAATGTAAAATTATCACTCTGGAATTACTATGGAAAACAGTCTGGTGTGTTAAAAAAAGTTAAACACAGAACTGACATGTGACCTACCAAACCCATTATTAGTTATATGCCCAAAGTATTGACAGCAGGGCCCTGAACTGATATTTATAAAACAATATTTGTATTAAATATTAATTTGTTAATATTGTATTAACAATATTAATCACAATTGCCAAAAGATGGAAACAACCCATGTCCTTTAACAGATAATTGAATAAACAAAGTGTTATATATACACTAAATGGAATATAATTCAGATTAAAAAGAAATGAAATTCTGATATATGCTATAACATGGATGCACCCAAAAACCATCATGCCAAGTGAAATAAGCCACAAAAAAAGACCAATATTGGTTAATTCCAATTATTTGTGGTATCTAGAATAAGCAAGTTCCTAGATACAAAAAATAGTATAGCCCTGTGCTCAAGATTCTAGCCAGGAAATTAGGTAAGAAAAGGAATCTAAGGCATCTGAATTGCAATGGAAGAAATAAAACTTTATCTATATGCTGCTGATCTGACTTCTGTATAGAAAACTATTTTAAAATCCAGAAAAAGTCTTTGGGAACTAATAAATAAATTTAGCAAGGTTTCAGGGTACATGATCAATATGAAAAATCAATTGTATTTCTATACACTTTTTTTTTTTTTGTTTTTGTGAGGAAGATTAGCCCTGGGCTAACATCCACGCCCATCTTCCTCCACTCTATAGCTGGGATGCCTGCCACAGTATGGCCCAATAAGCAGTGTGTAGGTCCATGCCCAGGATCCAAACCTGTGAAGTCTAGGCTACTGAAGCAGAGAGTATGAACTTAACCAATATGCCAATGGGCCAGCCCCACTACACACTTTCAACGAACAATCTGAAAATGATTTTAAGGAAACAATTTCATTCATAATAGCTTCAAAAGTAATAAAATACCTAGGAATAAATCTAATAAAAAGTACAAATATTACTATATGAAAAACTACAATATATTAAGAGTAATTTTTAAAAATCTAAACAAGTGAAAAAATATCCTATGTTCATGGATCAGAAGACTTAATATTGTTAGGATGACGATACTCCCCAACTGGTTACATATCAGTGCAACTGCTGTCAGAACCCAACTGACTTCCTTTTAGAAATTGACAAATATATTGTGGAATTCAAATAAAATTGCAAGGGACCCAGAAGAGCAAAAACAATTTTGAAAAGATGACAACAAATAAGAGGACTCCCATTTTTCCAGTTTCAAAATTAGTACAAAAGAGAGTGACATCAGCAAGGTGGCTGAATAAGAAATTCCAGCCCTCACTAAATTGAAATATCAGTTTTGACAACCATCCACAGGCAGGAATACGTCTGTGGTAACTGGAAGAAGAATGGAGAGATTCCAGTACCCCATTCAAGAAAAATATGAGAGACACACATTGAAAAGGTATGAAAAGGTAAGAATAATATTTACATCTTCTCTGCAGCTCTCCTCCCCCAATATGGCACAGCTCAGTGCCAAAAGACAGCCTTTTGGACCACAATTTCTCCCAGAGGGGGAAAGTGAGATCAGAGTGAACACACCTTTTCATGCCTTGTCAGCCACTACTCAAGAAGCCCTCTTCTGCCTCACCTCACTCAAATTACTTAGTGGATCAGCATGGCTGAATAGTCTGAGGGGATCTAGGAGGAGGGAAAATGGGCTTGAGCTCACATAAAAAACTTCATAGATGTCAAAAAAATGCCACACATCATCTAAATGGCCAGTAGTAGGATGACCCCAACTAACTCTCATGGGATAACTCATCTGCAGCCCTCTTCCTCAACTGTCTGATGCACACCCCCAACAGTCCACATAATCCCCCAAGACCATACAGAGGAGTCTCCACAGATGGTGTGGGCACACTCCCTCAGATGGTGCATAAATGCTCTATAGACAGCAAGTGGAAGTCTCTAAGGAAGTAATGTGCAAACCTACAGCAATGGCACACAGATATTAGCTTGAGGCTTGACTCTGCAGGATTGGGAGAAGGCACACAACCTTGAACACTTGAGGGCATTGCTCTGGAGAAAATAAACAAGAGGCTATCAGATCAGTCTGACTTTTCAGGAATGAGAGAAGACACATAGCCTAAGAAATTCCCACCAAAAGGGAACAAGAGGAATAGGGTGGTAGCACCCACTGAAAAGTCGTGAAAGACCATAAAATCTGTAGCTGGGCTTATTGGTGAAGGTCTTTCTCTCCTGAAACTAGTTAATAAAGAGTAGAAGAAGAAACTGCTTCGTCAATTTTTGAGAAAACAAGACTTCAAGGAACATGGAGAATCAACGAAACATACTACCCCGGCAATCCAGTAAAGCTGTAGTGGTTGATATCAAAGAAGTGGAAATCTATCATCTATCTGACAAATCAAAATAATCATCTTAAAGAAGCTCAATGAGCAACAAGATAATACAGACAGATAACAAAACAAAATCAGGAAATCAATATGTGAGAAGAACGAGAAGTTCAACAAAAAAATAGTAACCGTAAAAAACGATCCAAACAAATATCCTGGAGCTGAAGAACACATTGACTGTAATGAAAAATTCAAGAGCAGTCTCAGTCAGGAAGAATAGGAAAGAGCAGCCTTGAAGACAGATCATTTGAAATTATACTGTCAGCACCACAAAGAGAAAAAAGAATGAAAAAGAGTGAATGAAGCTAAAATGGTTTATATGACACTATAAACCAAAAAATATTTGTGTTATTAGAGTCTCAGAAGGGACATAAAAAGAGAAATGGACAGAAAGCTTATTTAAATAATAAAAATCTTCTCAAATCTGATGAGGAAAATAATTATCCAGATCCATGATGCCAAAAGAATTCCATAAGATGAACATTAAGAGATCTTCACCTAGACACATTATAATCAAACTGTCAAAAGTCAAAGACAAAGAAAGAGTGTATAAAAAGCAAGAGTAAAGCAACTTGTCACATACAAGGAAACCCAGGTAAGGGAATCATTGTATTCCTCAGCAGAAACCTTGCAGGCTAGAAGAGAATAGGACAATATATTCAATCTGCAGAAAGGGAAAAAAAGAGTATATTCCTGGCAACAATGTCCTCAGAAATGAGAGATTGTCTGCTTCAGACAAACATAACATGAGAGAGTCTTGACTACACTTACTTTATAAGAAATGCCTAAGACAGTTCTTCAGGTTGAAACAAAAGGACACTAATTAGTAAAACAAAAACATATGAAAGTTTACAACTTACTGGTAAAGGTAAGTATATAGTCAAATTATTAATATTCTAATACTGTAAAGATGATGCATAAATCACCCTAGTATAAGAGTTAAAATATAAAAGTATTAAAAATAATTGTACACACAAAATTTCTTAATGGACACATTATAAAAAGATGTATATTGTGAAGTCAATTTAAAATGTAGGTGGGAGGGGCCACCCGGTGGCACAGTGGTTTATTCCATGCTTGGCAGCCCAGGGTTCACGGGTTCGGATCCTGGATTCCCGCCGACGCACTGCTTGGCAGCTACGCCGTGGCGGCTCCCATATAAAGTAGAGGAAGATGGGCATGGATGTTAGCCCAGGGCCAGTCTTCCTCAGCAAAAAGAGGAGGATTGGCAACAGATGTTAGCTCAGGACTGGCCTTCCTCACACACACACACACACAAAATGTAGGGGGGAGTAGTAAAAGTGTATTTTTTATGAGATTGACATAATATTATCAGTTTCAATAGACAGTTTTCACTGTAAGACGTTTATGGATGCCTTGTGATACCCATATAAGAATAAACTTATAGTAGATGTAAAAAATACAAATGAATGAAACAAATGCATACTACTACAAAATCATCAACAAAGAAAGACAGCAAGAGGGGAAGAAAGGCACAAATATCTAGAAGACATCCATAGAGCAATTAGCAAAATGGCAGCAGTAAGACCTTACCTATCACTTTAAATGTAAATGGACTAAGTTCTCCAATCAAAAGACATAGAGTGGTTGAATGTATATAGACCCAACTATATGCTGCCTAAAAGGACACACATAGACTGAAAGTAAGAAATAGAAAAAAATATTCCATGCAAATCAAATCAAAAGAGAACAAGAGTGACTATTCTTATAAAATACTAAATGGAATTTAAGTCAAAAGCTGTAAAGGGAAAAAGAAAATCTTGATAAAGTGGTCTATTCATCAAGAGAATGTATAAATTGTATGTATTTATGCACTCAACATCAGAGGCGTGAACACATAAAGCAAATATTAACAGATATGAAAAGAGAAGCAGACAGGAATACAATAAAAGTAGAGGAATTTAATATCCCACTTCCAACAATGGATAGATCATCCAGATGGAAAATTAATAAGGAAACACATTAAGACCAAATGGACCTAGTAGACATATACACAACATTCATACAACAGCAGCAGAATACACATTCTTCTCAAAAGCACACAGAATATTTTCCAAGATAGATTATATGTTCAGTTACAAAACTAGCCTTAATAAATTTAAGAAGACTGAAATCATATCAAGCATCTTTTTTGACCACAATGGTATGAAATTAGACATCAATAACAACGGGACAACAGAAAAATTTGCAAATATTTGGAGTTTAAACATGCTCCTGCAGAACCACTGGGACTAAGAAGAAATCAAAAGGAAAATTAAAAAATCTTAAACAAAATGAAAATACTACATATTGAACTAATGTACTGTGGTAAAAACAGTTCTTGAGATGTTTATAGTGATAAATGCTTATGGTAGGAAAAAGAAAGATCTAGGGGCCAACTCTGTGGCATAGTGGCTAAGTTTGGCGCATTATGCTTTGGTGGCCCAGGGTCATAGGTTTGGATCCCGGGCATGGCCCTTCACCACCCATCAGCCATGAACTGGCAGTGACCTACATGTAAAGTGGAGGAAGATCAGCAACAGATGTTAGTTCAGGGCTAATCTTCCTCAGGCAAAAAAAAAAAAAAGAAAGATCTAAAATAGACAAACTTTACATCTCAAGAAACTAGAAAAATAACAAACAGCAGAAGGAAGAAACTAAAGTTCAGAGAAGAAATAAATGAAATAGAGACTAGAAAAAAAATAGAAAAGATCAATGACACTAGAATTGTCTTTTGAAAAAATACACAAAATTGAAAAGCTTCAGCTAGACTAAGAAAAAACGAGAGAGAACTCAAACAAAATCAGAAATGGAGACATTGTAAGTGATAACACGGTAACACAAAGGATGAGACTACTATGCACGATTACATACCAGCAAATTGGATAACTGAATAAATGGATAAATTCCTAAGACGCACCACTTACCAAGTCTGAAATTGAATAGAATAGCTGAGCAGACCAATAGTAATAAGACTAAATCATTAATCAAAAACTACCCAGCAAAGAAATGTGCAGTACCAGATGGTTTTATTGATGAATTATACCAAACATTTAAAAAAGAAATAATTTTAAATTCTTCCAAGAAATTGAAGAGCAGGGACTCTCAAACATATTTTACAAAGCCTGCATTACCCTGATTTAAAAGCCTCTTAAATGTAAGACAAGGAAAGAAAATTACAATCCAAATTCCTGATGAATATAGATGCAAAAATTCTCAACAAAATACTAGCAAACCAAATTTAAAAGCACATTAAAAGGATCATATACCATTATCAAGTGTGATTTATCACTGGTATGCAAAGATAGCTTAACACGCAAATCAATCAATGTGACACAACAATAATAGGATGAAAGATAAAAATCATATTATATCAATAGATGCAGAAAAAGCATTTGATGAAGTTCAACATCCTTTCATGACAAAATTCTCAATAAATCAGATTTAGTAGGAACTTACATCAATGCAATAGAGGCCATAAGTGACAATCTCACAGCTAACGTAATACTCAATGGTGAAAAGCTGAAAGCTTTTCCTCTTAGATCAGGAACAAGACAAGGATGCCTACTCTTGCTAGTTTTATTCAATATAATAACGGAAGTTGTGACCAGAGCAATTTGGCAAGAAAAAGAAAGAAAGTCTTTGAAAGCAGAAAGGAAGAAGTAAAATTGTCTCTGTTTGCAAATCATACTATCTTATTAGAGAAATCATTAAAGACTCCACCAAAAAATGAATTTTGAACTGATAAGCAAATTCCGTAAGGTTGCAAGATACAAATCAACATAAAAAATCAGTTGCATTCCTATACAGTAACAATTAGTTATCTGAA
Source organism: Tapirus terrestris (assembly GCA_004025025.1). NCBI lineage: Eukaryota > Metazoa > Chordata > Mammalia > Perissodactyla > Tapiridae > Tapirus > Tapirus terrestris. Next base: position 123,562 of record PVID01001833.1, read on the forward strand.
AAAGAATATGAAAATCCCGCTTACAATAACATCAAAAATAATAAAATACTTAGGAATAAATTTAAACAAGGAGATGAAATATCTTATGCTGAAAACTATAAAACATCATGAAACAAATTAAAGAAGACACAAACAAATGGAAAGATACCCTGTGTCCTTGGATTGGAATAATTAATATGTTGAAATGTCCTTACCACCCAAAGCAATATACTCCTTCAATGGAATCTCTATCTAAAGTCTAACAGCATTTTTCACAGAAATAGAAAAAAAATCTTAGCATTCATATGAAACCACAAAAGACTTCAAATAACTAAAGCAATCTTGAACAAAAAGAAAGCTGGAGGCAACACATGTCCTGAATCCAAAGTAATAAACTGTATGGTACTGGCAGAAAGGCAGACACATAGACCAATGAAGCAGAACAGAGAGTCTGGAAATACACCACCACATATACAGTCAACTAATCTTCTCCAAGGATGCCACAGATACACAAAGGGAGAGAAGACAGTTTCTTCAATAAAAAGTGTTGGGAAAACTGGATATTCCATGCAAATGAAATATCCTTACACAAAATGATCCTTACACAAAAACACACCATACACAAAAATCATTTCAAAAAATATTAAAGATTTCAATTTAGGATCTGAAACCATAAAAATCCTAGAAAAAAAAAGAGAAAAACTCCATCTTTGGTTTTGCAACATTTTTGATATGACACCAAAAGTGTATGCAACAAAAGCAAAAAAAATAGGTGGTATACATCAAACTAAAAGCTTCTGCACAGGAAGGAAAGAAAAAACAAACTGAAAAGGCAAACTACATGATAGGAGAAAATAGTGGTAAACCATATATCTGAGAAGGGATTAACATAAAACTATATAAGAAATTTACACAACTCAATAACAAAACCCAAATAACCCAAGCAGAAAAATGGGTAAAGGATCTGAATAGACATTTTTCCACAGGAGAAATATAGTTACACACAAAAGTATTCAATATCACTTACCATTAGGGAGAGGCAAATGAAAGCCACAGTGAGATATCACCTCATACCTGATAGGATGTTTACTATTTTAAAAAAATAACTAGTGTTGACAAGGATATGCAATTTTGGTAAAAACATAGTTTGGAAGACAATATGTAGGCTCCTTAAAATATTAAAAATAGAATTATCATATGACCCAGGTATTCCCCTTCTGTATGAATCCAAAGGAATTGAAGTCACCATCTGGAAGAGCTTGCTCTGTGCCTATGTTCTTTGCAACATTATTCACCATAGCCAAATATAGAAACAAGCTAAAGGTCCACTGGCAGATGAATGGATAATGAGAATGTTGGGTATACATAATGGAACATTAAACATCTCTACAAAAGAAGGGAATCCTGTCATTCGTGACAACATGGATGAAACTGGAGGACATTACACCAAGTATTGAAAGACAAGTACTGCATGATCTCACTTACATATAAAAAAATTCAGACTAATAGAAGCAGAGATTAGAATGTTGGTTGCGATGGTTAGGGGGAGAAAGAAATGGGGAAATGTGGTCAAGGAGTTCCAAGTTTCAGTTATGCATGAGGAGTAAACTCTGGAGATCTAATGTATAGCATGGTAACTATAGGTAACAATACTAAACTATACACTTGAAATTTGCTAAAAGAAAAGAAAAAATAAATTAGACCTTACCAAAATGAAAAAAACATTGTGCTTCAAAGGATATTGTTAAGAAAGTGAAACAACTCACCGGATGGGAGAAGAATTTACAACTCACATCTTTGATAAGTGTCTACCACTTATCAATACAAAAATTCTTACAACTAAACAACAAAAGACAAATAAACCAACTAACCATGAACAAAGGAACTGAATAGACTTTACTCCAAAGAAGATATGTAAGTGGCTAACAGGATATGAAAAGATAGTTGACATCATTAATCAGTAGAGAAATGCAAATCAAAACCATAAGATACTAGTTTACACCTTCTAGGATGTCTTGAAATAAAAGGTCAGAAATAAAAAGTGTTGGTAAGAATGTGAGGAAACTGGAACCCTCATATATTGCTGGTGGGATGTAACAGTATGCTTCTTCTGTGTAAAACCATCTATCACTTCATCAAAATGTTAGACACAGAGTTATCATATGACTCCCAATTCCACTCCAAAGTGTATACCTAGAAATGAAAACACATGTCCACACAAAAACTTGCACATTCATAATAGTGAAAACATGGAAACCACTTCAACGTCCATCAATTGAAGAATGCATAAGCAGAATTTGATATATCCATTCAGTGGGATGTTATTTAGCCATATAAAGAATGAAATACTGATAAATGTTAACATCATGGATAAACCTTGAAAACATCATGCTAAAGTGAAAGAAACCAGTCATTGAAGATCACATACAAAATTCTGGAATAGGGAAATGTATAAAGAAAGAATAATGGTTGCTTAGGGTAAGGGGGGGAAATGGGAGGAGAGAGAATTAATAATAGCTAAAGGATACAGTGGTTTTTTTGTGTGTATGTGAGGAAGACCAGCCCTGAGCTAACATCCGTTGCCAATCCTCCTCTTCTTTTTGCTGAGGAGGAGTGGCCCTAGGCTAACATCTGTGCCCATCTTCCTCTACTTTATATGGGATGCCACCATAGTATGGCCAGATGAGCAGTGCCCTGGTCCGCACCCAGGATCTGAATCCACGAACCCTGGGCCACCCCAACAGTTTCTTTTTGAGGTGATAATTATATAAAATTGACTATGGTGATGGTTGAACAGATCTCTGAGTATACTAAAATCCATAGAACTGCACACTTAAAATGGGTGAATTATGTGATATCTGAGTTATATCTCAATAAAGTGATTTTTTAAAGAAGAGAGAAAAACAATGTGGCAAACATTTTAAAATAAAACAATAAAAGGATGCTGTATGTATGACGTGTACGGCAACATTAACTACTAAAGAGAAGTGTTTTAAATGTCCTAAATTTGGGGAAGCTTGTTGAACTTTGGTGTAATATTAATAAAGTCAAAAGTAATAACTTGGAAAAGTATTGTGATATAAAGTTAAAAGCAAAATAAGAAACTAATGCAAGGATGAACCAATATTTTAATAGCTCTGCAATACAAAAAAAAGATAATGATGGAGCTATGCCAACAACACAGAAAAGGGGTTGAACTAAGTAGTCCACACTCTGGAGCAAATATTAGAAAATAATGGGAAATAAATGAAAATACAAAAGTAGATCAGGTCCAATAAATGCTCATCAGAAGCACAAGAACTTTAATGCTCAAGCAATGGGAGGCCAGTAGAGAGAAAGGAATGATATTACTACTGTCAGCTCAGGAAGCAGGGCGGGGCAGACGAGAGGGTAGAAGTTAGGGAGAGATTAAATCAGGGCATATGCTTGAAATATTAACATGAGAATTATAGTTCAGATTGCCAAAGATATATCTCTATATATCTGCATGAGGAGACAGCTATTGGCAATGAAAAGGAATGAACTGACATAACTGAGACATTGGACAGAAACAACTGACAGTATTTGATAACAATCTAGATGCAAAAGAAGCAAATGATGAATCTAATATCAACTCAAAGTTTCACCAATATAGTTGAAAATGGTATAAAAAGATGAATTTGAAATTATAAGTAAAAGGAAAAAAATCACATAACTTTAAAAGAAAAACTATAACATTCTAAAGAAAATCACTACAAACCAACTCTTGAAAGCATAGTCACTGTTATCTTTTCTATGCCTGGATTGAAGTATATTACGTGATAGTATGATTCTCCAGATACAAATTTGTGTTGTGGTTTTTTTCACCTTATTTCTCAGCTCAGAAACATAATTTTGAAAGTTCCAAAGTATGGAAACGAATACAACTTCTATGAACCATTTAGACATTTTAATGAACCATCTTGAATGTTTTTGATCTTGTTACACTTCATTGCAGTTCTCTCTTGACAAAACTACCTATATTTTAAAGTCTTTATGGACTCTTTATGATTCCAGCTTTAATAAATCTACCTATCTGAATCTTCAAATTTATGTGTTTTCTGCACTATAATGTTTCCTGAGCCATATATTATCCATTTTTGGAAGTGAGAAAAAGTTTTACGTACATGGAAACGTTACCCACAAACCTAAACACAAAAAAAGTGTATGTGTGTGTGCGCATACATACATAAGCACATGTATACAACTGACATACGTACATAATTATTCCCTCAATGCCTTTAAATGCTTGAGTAATACAAAGGTTAAGGATAATCCTAGCTCTAAATATCCCAATTTAACATGAATGTTAGGGATTATATGCCCCCCAAAATGATATTTTTGGATCATAGTCTGATAACTCACTTTCTATCAAACTCTGGAGAGCATTTCTATTAAAGAGAAACCTTTAGTGATAGCTATAAAATTTAAGAAAGTGCTCAGGATAACACAAATATTATTATGTGTGACCTCAGATATAAGGCATTACAGTATGAACAGCTTTTCAAAAGCAATCATTTTGACATACCTCTGCTGTGTAGAAGCTTTTTAGTTTGATGTATCCCACTTGTTGATTTTTGCTGTTGTTGCTTGTGCTTGTGTCATATCCAAAAAATCATTGCCATGACCAATGTCAAGAAGCTTTTTGATAGTTTTCTTCTAGGAGTTTTATGATATCACTTCTTAGGTTTAAATCTTTAATCCATTTGAAGTTATTTTTGTGAGGGGTGTAAGATAGGGTTCCGATTTTGTTTTCCAGCATACACTTCTCCAGTTTTTCTCAACACCATTTGTTAGATTATTTCCCCACTCAGTGTTCTTGACGTCCTTGTCAAATATTATTTGACCATACTTTGGGGTTTATTTCTGAGAAAGATACTTGGTGTGATTTCAATCTTTTTAAATTTGCTAACACTTGTCTTGTGGCCTTACATATTATCTATGCTAGAGAACGTTGCTTGTGCAATTGAGAAAAATGTGTATTCTGCTGCTGTTGAATGGAGCGTTCAATAAATGTCTGTTAGGTCCATTTGGTCAAATGTATGGCTCAAGTCCAATGATTCCTTGTTGATTTCCTGTCTGGTTGATGTATCCATTGTTGAAAGTGGGTTATTGAGATTCCCTATGACGACTGATTTTTTGTCTATTTCTCCCTTCAGATTTGTCAGTATTTGCTTAATATAATTAGAAGTTCCAATGTTGGGTATAGTTATATTTACAACTTTATATTGTCTTGATTAATTAACCCCTTTATCATTATATAACGACCTTCTTTGTCTTTTGTTGCCAACTTTGGCTTGAAGCCTATTTTGTCCAATAAAAATTAGCTAACCCCACTTTCTTTTGGTTTTCAGTTGTATGGAACCTTTTTTCAACCCTTCACTTTAAGCTTATAGTGTCCTTAGAGCTGAAGTGAGTCTCTTATAGGCAGCATATAGTTAGGTCTTGGTTTTTTATCCATCCAGCCACTTTATGCTTTTTGATCAATGAATTCAATCCATTTACAGTTAGCATAATTATCGATATGTAAGAACTTACTATCGTCATCTTATTAATTGTTTTCTAGCTGTTTTGTATTTCCATTGTTCCCTTTTTACTGTGTATCTGCCTACCTTTTGAAATTGTGATTTCCATAGTGGTATGCTCTTATTTCCCATTTTTATCTTTTGTAAATCTACTGTAGGTTTTTATGTTGTGATTACCATTTGGTTTACATAACACTCAGATAAAATCCATTTTTAGCTGATAGCAACTTGTTTGATCACAAAGAAAAGCTCTACCCTTTATTTCCCCCTTTTATATGATCAATATCACAATTTGCCTCTTTTTATATTGTATATTTGTTAAAAAGTTGTAGTACCTATAGTTATTTTGAACTCTTTTCTTTTAACTTTTGTATTATAGTTAAGTGGTTAACACACTATCCTGTAGAATTAGAGCTTTCTAAATCTGACTACTTATTTACCTCTAGCAGTGAGTTTATATTTTTGAATGTTTTCATGTTACTGACTAATGTCTTTTCATTTCACTTTGAAGAACTCCTTTCAAGATTTCTCGTAAGGCAGGTCTATTGGTGATGAACTCCCTCAGCTGTTGTTTGTTGGGGAAAGTCCTTATTACTCTTCATATTGAAGGATAAATTTGCCAAATAAAATATTCTTAGCTGGCAATATTTTTTCTTTCAATATTTTGAATACATCATTCTACTCTTTCCTGGCCTAGAGGGTTTCCTCTCTGAAATTCACTGATAGTCTAAGGGAGGTTCCTTTGTTGGGTACAATATTTTTTTCTTTTGCTGCTTTTACTGTTTTCTCTTTATCTTTGATTTTTGACAGTTTCATTATAATGTGTTTCAGAGAAGGCCTTTTTGCATTGAGATAATGGGGTAATTATTAGCTTCATGAACTTGCGTGTCCAAGTCTCTCCCTAAGTTTGGGAAGTTCAGCTATTATTCCTTAAACAAATTTTTGCCCCCTTCTCTGTCTCTTCTCATTCTGGATTCAATTATTCTAATATTTATGTGTTTGCTAGTGTCCCATACATCACATATGCTGTCTTCACTTTTTCTATTCCTTTTTTCTTTTTTCTCCTCTGACTGGCTTATTTCAAGGTTCCTATTCTCTAGCTCACTTATTCTACCTCTATTTGGTTTATTCTCCTATAGATACTCTCTATTGCATTTTTAAAATTTCATTTATTAAATTCCTCTGCTCCAGACTTTCTTTTGTTTTTTTTTCATTATTTCTATAACTTTGTTAAATTTCTCATTTTGTTTATGTTCTGTTTTTCTGTTTTCATTGAATTGCCCTTTTGTGTTTTCTTGTAGCTCATTGAGTTTTCTCAAAAGGGCTACTTAGAATTCTTTAACAGCCAGATTGCAAAATTCTGTGTCTTTGAGTTGGTACAATAATTATTGTTATCTTTTGGTAAAGATATGTTTCCTTGATTCTTCATTATCCTTGGAGATTTACACTGTTGTTTTCAATTTTGAAGGAGCAGACAACTCCTTAAATCTTTACTTTAGTCTTCCTATGAGATATATTTTACATTGGTTCCGTGTATATCTGGGATTTTCTCCAACTTTGTATTGGTACACCTGCTCAATGCTTCTTGCTTCCTCTTGCAACCAAATTCTTAAGCTTGTATTTCTTCTCTGATTCTTACAACTCACCAAGCTGGCTCCTTGAAACCTCACTTTTGTCTTCCAGAAGATGGTGCAACAACTCAGTTTTGCAGGTTCTCCCTTGCCCACACATCCTAGCCTGATTTTCTTAATGCATCTTGTTTTCCTGGAGCTTGCTCTTACCATGTTACTTGGGAGTGTGCACAAGGAGTCAGTGAAAAGTGGGGAGAAGTGTGGGCTTAGCACTCCAGCAGTTGGGGTTGACTGCAGGCCAGGTGGAGGAATCCTCAGGTAGGGTTCCCCTGTAGCTCATTGGTAGTTGTCCTGTTGGAGTTCTGAAGGCAGTCAACAGAATATGGGTCCCTGTAATAACCTTTGATATGCTAATCTGCCTCTTTCTGATCTCCTCTCTCCCCCAAGCCATGGAGGTCCTGCCTCAATGCTTTGGGACCTGCTAGAGAGAAATGGGTTTTTCTACCAATATTCTGCTCAGCTCAGGAAGCTTACTTATCATTTTCCCTTCCCCCCATGGGCGAGGTCAACACTGGATAGTTCAGGTCCCTACTGTGCTGCCTTGGAGGAATGGTGGCACTAGCAAAGTTTCTTTTACCCTCTCCAATTTGTCCAAACTTATCTTTTTTTTCTAGAAACTTCCTCAGGAACACTGGACTTCTACAAAATATCTCTCATCCATGGGAACCTGCACAAGACAGCACTCTCCAGATTTTTCCCTATTGCAGCTGACAGGAGTTAGGACTGGTTTGCTGGCTTCTGCTACTTCTAGAGCCTTTACCAAAATCTGTCAGTCTATTACTGCATGGACAGGTGGATAAACCCCCTCCCAAGTTCCTTGGCTTTTGGTGCTGGATCCCACAACTGCCTCAGAAGTACTTTTGTTCATGGATGAATGCTGATTTCTAGTTGCTAAAAGAAAGAACAAAAAAGAGGAATATCTCACACTGCCATGATACTGTCACTATTTCATCCTTTGCCCACTTTTAAATCTGATTATTAGTATTTTGCTACTGAGTTGTATGAGTTCCTTAAATATTTTGGATATTAACCCCTTATGAGATATACAATTGGCAAATATTTTATCCCATTCTGCAGATTGCCTTTTCATTTTTCTGGTTGTTTCTTTTCCTGTGCAGAAGCTTTTACAAGAAAGGAAACTACAACCGAAGTAGATGCAATGGGGGACTTTGCTCCTGGAAAAGTTTATCTTGCAAATATGGATAGTCCTCCACTAAAAAAACTTAATTGCTTCCTCCTAACAACTTAATTAAGCTCTTTAATTGTTAACCTATTTATATATTAGAAGCAGAGGATCTAAAGGGGGAAATAATTTGATTGATACTCTAATGTCTAGTAAGATCTAGGCAATAAACTTTGAGACTTTCTGATTCTTTAGAGAGTTTCAATTATTTCATCAAATGGATCCCGTCTATATCTTACCATAATTATAAAAGAGATATATATTTCAAATACATTTTTTCTTGTTTGTTTGTGTTTTTCTTGAGAGATAGCTTTATCTTGCCGTAACAAGGCAAGGCAGCCTTGCAGAGCTGAAAAGAATTTCAGTTGATCCTAAAAGAATTTAAGCTGGGCTGAATACTCTAACATGCAAAATAAATACTAGACAGTTTCATTCATATATAAATATATCCATGACCTTGAAAAAAAGAATAAAATAGGAGGACTCACACTTTTAAATTTGAAACTTACTACAAAGCTACAATAATCAAGTGAGTATGACCTTGGCAAAAGGATAGATCAATGGAATAGAACTGAGAATACAAAAATAAAGCCTCACATATATGGTCAATTGATTTTTGACAAGGGAGCCAAGATAATTCAGTAGGGGAAATAATAGTCTTTTCAACAAATAGTAAAGGGACAACTTAATAGGCATATGAAGTTGGACCCTTACCTCACATTATATACAAAAATTAATTCAAAATAATCAAAGATCTAAAGTTAAGAGCTAAAGCTAAAAAACTCTTGGAAGAAAACACAGGCATAAATCTTCATGACGTTGGATTAAGTAAGGGTTGATTAGATATGTCACCAAAAGACCCAGCCGCAAAAGAATAAATAGATAAACTACAGAACATCAAAATTAAGAAGTAATGTTCTTCTAATGAATACCATCAAAAAAGTGAAAAAGCAATCCACAGAATGGCAGAATGTTTTTGCAAATCATGTATCTTATAAAGGTCCTGATCTAGACTTCATAAAGAACAGCTACCTTCAATAACAAGAAGACAACCAAGTGAAGAAGTGAGCAAAGAATCTGAAAAGCCATTTCTCCAAAAAAGGTGTACAAATGACCAATAAGCACAGGAAAAGATGCTTAACATTATCACCTATCAGGGAAATGGAAATAAAAACTATAATGAGGTACCATTTCATACACACTAGAATGGTTATAAATATTTTTAAAATTTTAGTTGAAAAGAACAAATGTTAGTGAGAATGTTTAAAACATGGAACTTCTACACTGCCAGTGGGAATGTATAACAGTTCATTCGCTTCATCCTTAAAATTACCAAATGATCCAGGAATTCCACTCTTAGGTGTATGTCAAAGAATCGAAAACAGTGGCTCAAACAAATGCTTATACAAGAATTGTTCATATCCGTACTAGTCACAATAGCAAAAAGTGGGGGAAAAAAAACCCAATGTCCATCAATAAGTGAATGGATAATCAAAATGTAGTATATCTATATGATGGAATAATATTCAGCTATAAAAAAGGAGGTAGTGATATATGTAACAACATGAATAGACTTTGAAAGCATTAGGAAAAATGAAATAAATTAATCATAAGAGGCTATATATTGTATGATTACTTTTATGTGAAAGTTCCAGAATAGGCAAATCCCTGGAGCTAGAAAACAGATTGGTGGTTGACTAGGGCTGACATTTTTGGAGAAAAATACAGAATGACTGTCAATGTGCATAGACTACTTGTTTGAGAGATGAAAATCTTCTTGAATTAGAGAGAGTGGTGAAGGTTTGCACCACTTTGTATACATACTAAAAACCAGTGAATCATACACTTGAAATGGGTGAATTGGTTTTAGGTGAACTCAATAAATCTGTTACTAAAAATATATATAAAAATACATCTATTCATTTTGGTTCTTCAGTCTTTATTCATACAGAGAAAATCCTCAAGCTCTGGAACTGGGTCTGAATGCATGGTTTGGGCTTTTACACTGAACTGGTACTCAACATGTCAAAACGTTAAATTATGCCAACTGTTAATTAAACTGGAATTAACAATAAATGAACATGAGAGATCATATGGGGTGATGAAAATGTTATGATGATGGTTGCAGAACTTGATAAATTTACTAAAATTCATTAAACTGTAGACTTGAAATGGGTGAGTTATATGATGTATAAATTATGCCTCAATAAAATTGTAAAAATGAGTTAAAGCCCTTAATATTAAAAATTATTTGCCTTTTATTCATATGTCTTAAATTTTTTTCAACATGGGAGTCAAATATGGAAAATGTCAATATGTAAAATTCTGAAAGAAGAGATGAGCAAAGTCATTTTGAACACATAAAAATCAGAAACTAGTAACAGTTTTTTAATAACTCAGAAGAACAGACTTAAGTTTTTGATAAACTAATAGCGATAAATAATTTTTTAGTTTTAATATCTTTGTGTCAAAGAATATAATATTTTCATTATAAAGCAAGGCATATTTGTGAAGTAATCTTAGTGTTGGATAAAAAGTTTCTCCTCTTTGTCTGAAAAATAAAAATGCTCCATTTATAGTAAAAATCTATATTCTGCTTTTCTCAACAGGCCTTGACCTTGGCCTGCAGTCCTTGGTCCACTATTAGCAAAGAATCTTATTGAGTTCAGATTTAGCAGTTTTAACTGCTAATGTAGTTTAGCAAGAATTTCTTAACCCTTGATATTTAATCAAATTCCTTCTAGTAATTTTCCACCCACAGCCACCTCACCTGTTTGTTGGCTATAAATCTCCAACTGTCTTTGCTGTATTTGGAATTGAGCTCAATTCTACTCTGAAGTCTTTCTCTCTCCTGATAAATTAGCTCATATCAAATCTGTCTTATCATTTTTAACAAGTGTCCATGCAATTTCTGTTTAATAAAGCTGTCTAGTCAAAAAACAGCATCAAACAGTTACAAGAAGGCAATAAGGAAAATAAGTCAATTGGATGTTAGTGTGCCATTAGATATACAACTGTGCATGAGAACTATGCAAGTAAAAGACAAATTCAATTTAAAAATACGTAAATAATCAAATTGAGGGATCTTGCCAACAAGAGTCTGGTAGGATCTTTCTTTGTCATGATTTGATTGAGCCAGAGGATGAATTTTGGATACATTTCTGTGCCTTGTCTCTTTACTCCCTTAAAAGCTAAGTTTTTCAACTGAATACAGTTTCACGTGCTTTCTTTTTCATCAGATCTGCTGTTATATATCTATAGAAACAGTAGATCTTTAATCAACACTGTGTTGATTAAAGATTTATGTGAATTCTCCTTGGAATGCTCATCAATTGTCTGACTATTATCAGAGCTGACTTTATTATTCATCCTACTGATCAACATAAAAAAAGACCTCTCACACCCACAAATTTCTTGCCCTATCATTTCCTTGGGTTAATACATGAATGCTCCCTCCATGCCTGTATCCTTCTCACCAAGCATATATGAAAAGAGAACATTTTAATGAAGCAGTCATCTTAAAATTTGGGAACTTATTTTTTTACCCTTTTTCCACCCTTAGGCTTATCAACCCCAAAGTGGGGACATAACCTGCTGATCTTTAAGTGTTTAGTAAATATGTGTGAATGAAATAAACAATGATTTTGATATTTATAATATTTTAGAGGGCAGTTGGTTTCTTATTCCAGGAAAGAGGTGGAAATATTATGAGGATATAACAAAACAGTTGTAACAAAAATTTTCACAAAAATTAAACTTTTTGTTCAGATAAAACAGATATTCATACCAGATGCAGGTACATGAAGTTTCAGCGGTTCTTTCATTCAAAATATTTCTTTGAAAAATTGTAAAGCTTTTTGTTCATCTTCTAGGGTATTTCCTTCATTTTGCTGTTTGAAAGTCATGCAGCTTTCAGAGGAACTAGTGATTATATAGGGTGGCAAACAATGGGATATGGTGTGGAGAAAACAGAGAGTTAATGGGAAAACTGAAGCAAAAATCATATTAAACGTAGAAAAGTCTCATCAAAATTGTAATTGAGAATTTGGGGGAGCTAGGACAGAATGACCAGGTGGAGGAGGAATGCCTAGGGGACTTGTGAGGCAGCCTTTGAGTGCTATGATTTGAACCCATTATTTCATCCTGCATTGCTAAATGCTAACATTCTAATGCTTACACTTTTTTCCTATTTGTTAGAATTTTAATTTTAAAAAAAGAACTTTCCTTCAGCAACTACTTGATCACTCTGAATGTTTATTTTACAAATTGATAATAGGCTTACTACTACTGTTCTTTCATTAATTGAGAGAACTAGGCAATTTGTATTTTCTTTCTTTTTGCAACTTTTATTTTCTAAACATTCTATGGTAAATTATTACATTATCATCACAAACAATGAAAAACAGCAATCAAATATTGTTTAAAGTGACAAAGTCACTTATTTTTTATTCCTTATTTGGCTATTTTCTAGGAGGCCCTTCAAAACAAAGATGATCAAACCTATTTTTAAATTTTTTTCTCCCAAATCCTGCTTCCCTCACTAAAAAAAATTATTTTACTGGGTCATTGGCTTACAACATTGTGTAAATTTCAGGTGTGCATCATTATATCTTAGCTGATACATAAGTGCATTGTGCTCACCACCAACAGTCCAGTTTTTATCCATCATCATACATATGTGGCCCTTTACCCCAAATGGTATCCATGTTGTCACAAATGGCACAATTTTATCATTTTTTTATTTCTGAGTAGTATTCCAATGTGTGTGTATACCTGTATGTATGTATGTATATATATATACATACATATACCACATCTTTATCCGTTCATCAATTGATGGGCACCTGCGTTGCCTCTATGTCTTAGCTATTACGAATAATGCTGCAATGAACATAGTGGTGCAAGTATCTTTTTGAATTATTGAATTCATGTTCTTTTGATAAATACCCACTAGTGATATAGCTCAATCATATAATATTCCCATTTTTAATTTTCTGAAAAATCTCCTTCTCCCTCAAGGACATTCTCTAACATTTCTTGTAGTGTAAATCTGATACTGATGATTCTTTCAGGTTTTAATGTCTTCAATTCTCCTTATTTTGACTACATTTTCTGACAGGCATTTGCCATATATAAGTTATGCTAAGTGAAATAAGTCAAATGGAGAAAGAAAATACCATATGATTTCACTCATAAGTGAAAGATAAAACATAATAAGATGAATGAATGAAAAACCCACATAAATACAGAGAACAGATTGGTGGTTACAAAATGGGTAAAGGGAGTCAATTCTGTGAGTGATGCATGGAAACTAGGTTTTGGTAGTGAGCACACTGTAGTATATACAGAAGTTGAAATATAATGTTGTACACATGAAACTTGCATAATAAACTAATTTTAGCTCAATTTAAAAAAGGGAAAAATAGGTTTATAGGGTTCTTTTTCTTTTAGTTCTCTGCTCTCTTCTTAATTGTATTGTTTTTGACAACACATGTGACCTCATCCTTAACCTTGTTTTTCCGTACATATATCTTTATTTCCACTCTGGCTGCGCTTAAGATTTTATCTTTATGATGATTTTTGAGGGCCAAGATTGCTGACCTATTTCCCAAATTCAACTCCTCATTAGCAACTTTGCAGGTCTAGCTTTAATATGAAGCCCTGATATACCAAGTTATATGGCCCTCATAGGTTCTACTGAGGTTTCCTCCCACTCAACATTCTAGAGGATTGCTTTCCTGGCTCATACCTGTTTTTACATATTTCAAATCTTAGCTGAACCTAGATTGCGTATCTATACCTGCACACATGGAAGTCTAAGCATGCAAAATTCCTGTTGTGTCTTTGGGAAGGCAGGGCTTAGAATGTAGGAATTACTAAATTTGTAGGAATTAAACATTTTTATATGACCAGTAAAAAAAGATAATGCATTTATTAAAAAGTACAAGATATTTAATTTACAGTAAAAAGTAAGAGTGACATCAGTGAGATAGCAAAACAGGAGTTCCTCAGTCCCTCCCCCACTAGAAACGCTGAGGAAATAGCTATCTAAAGACTAGTATGCCTTTGTGAAAATTCCAGGTGATAAAACTGGTAGAGCACAAAACTTGAGAAAAACCACATTAAAAGGGGAATTCAGGGGCCAACTTGGTGGCATAGTGGTTAAGTTTGCACAATCTGCTTCAGTGGCCCAGGGTTCATGTGTTCAGATCCTGGGCATGGACCTATGTACCACTCCACAAACCATGCTGCGGTGGTGTCCCACGTACAAAACGGAGGAAAAATGGGCATAGATGTTGGCTCAGGGCTAGTCTTCCTTAGCAAAAAGAGGAAGGTTGGCAACAGATGTTAGCTCACAGCCAATCTTCCTCACATATACAAAAAAAAAATGGTAATTCCTATGTTACTTATGTCCCTTGTTATGATGAGGTAAGGTCATTATAGAACTATTTTGCTCAGAGTTGTTATCATTAACAAATGTTGAATTTTGTCACTTTGTCCATATTACTCTTGCCCCAAGCTGGGTCAGCATGTGCCCGGAATTTATTTGGCCCATGATTTCTTCAGTGTGGAAAAATGAGACTGAAGTGGATGTCCAGCTTCTGTAGTGATTCAGGGCACTGCCTGACAGGCTACCACTTCTGTCTGGCCTCATGTGAGTCACTGGGAATTGGCATGCTAGGCCACTGGGGAAAGGTATTAGAAAGAGAAGAGGCAGGGTATCTCATTGGTGATTCATATTTTTCTTGGTTTTGGGACCTAGGACCACCATCAACCTCCTCTAACTGTGCCCCCTGACAACCCTGTCCAACAGTGGAGCCACATCAACCAGACTCACCTTACAATGGAACAGCTCCTGTTAATTGCCAATACAGAGAATGAGCAGGAGGCCTCCCCTGCTTGTGATTGCCACCAACTGGCCCATCTAGAATCCCAAGGTGGGCTGACTAGGGAAAGTCTTTCCTTGCCAAAACCAGCCTGTAAAATAAAAAATGGAAGAGGGAACTGTTTCTTCAAATGAGCAGACACCAATGCAAGACTATAAGGATTGTGCAGAATCAGGCAAACATGGCACCACCAAAATATACTAATACCATAAAGAAATGGAGATCAATGAACAGCTTGACAAAGTTTTCAAAATAATCATCTTAAAGAAGTTCAGTGAACCACAAAAGAAAAGACAAACAAAATTAGGAAAACCATACATGAACAAAGTGAGAAATCTAACAAAGAAATGGAAACCATTTTTAAAAAACCAGAAATCCTCAAGCTGATGGATATAGTGTGAGAACTCAAAAATTCAATAGAAAGTTTCAAAGATTGAAGTCAAGCAGAAGAAAGAATCAGAGAACTTGAAGATAGGTCATTTCACATTATTCAGTCAGAGGAACAAAAAGAAAAAGTATGAAAAAGAGTGAAGAAATAACAACATACCAAAACAAATGTGATGCAGCAAAAGCAGGATAAGTAGAAAGTTATAATAAACACATACATTAAAAAAATCTCAAACAAATTAACTTTAAACCTCAACGAACTAGAAAAAGAAGAAACTAAGTTCAAAGTTACCAGAAGGAAGGAAAAGATGAAGAGTAGAGCAGAAATAAATGGTGCAGACAACAGAAAAACAATAGAGAAAATGTAAAAAACTGAGTTGTATTTTTGAAAGATTAATAAAATCAACAATCTCTTACCTAAATTAAGTAAGAAAATAAGAGAGAAGACTCAGGGAGATAAAATCAGAAGTGAAAGAAGAGACTTTACAACGAAAGCCACACAAATTTTAAAAAGATCATAAGGGTCTATCACAAACAATCACACCTGATAAGTTGGAAAACCTAGAAGAAATGGATAAATTCCTAGAAACATGTAACCTATGAAGACTGAGTCAATAAAAAATGGAAAATCTAGGAGAATGACATCAGCAACATGGCAGACTGAGCTGTTTCCTTTATCTCTCCCCTTTTGGACTATAACCAAATAGATATTCATTGACCAATGGAGGATACCCACACAGCACAACAGGATTCCTGAGAGACCCATGCAGCTATACATCTCAAAGTGATTGGACTGGCTTCCCTGGAAGTGGTGGAGATAGGTGAGCACTTCTCTACACTTCCCTAGCCCTGTGGGTGTGCCTGCATGCCTTTGTGGCCAGTGTGAGTGCACATAGTACTGCTGCAACCCCCAAAGTGGGAATGTGTCTTCATGTGACTGTGGGCAGAGGCAGCAGAAGCCATGGGCTTGTGCACAAATGCTTTCCAGACCTGTGTGAGAGCCCACCCTGCCACTGCAGTCCTAATCAGTGGCCCAGCTCAGGTCCCTCAAAGAAGCCCTGCCACCAAGCACAGTGGCTGGCACAACTGTAAGAACAAGCAGTGGCAGATATACAAGCACACAAACACTTTCCCAGCCAGAACAAGCACCCATAGTACCACTGCAGTCCTGCAAGTTGGAATGTACCTCAACACAGTAGCAGCCCTGAGCCTGTGTGCAAATGCTTTCCCAGTAAGTGGGAGTATTCACCAAACTCCCACAACTTCCAGCAGATGGCGTGGGATCAGAATTCGTGATCTGAGTCATTGCAGAAACATTCTGGAAATGAAGCATGCTAATCTTCTAAACCCATTCAGGAATATGTTCCTCCATATATCCCTCATATGGCGGAATTCGTGACATGATACTACCAAAAATGCACTTGCAAAACATTAGTTGATCAAACACCATGAGAAACCACAGCAACAATTCACAGCAGAAGGGAAGGACAAATCTCCAAAAACCAATCCTGAAGTCACAGACATTTATAATCCAAATAACAGAAAATTCAAAATACCTGTCATAAAGAAACTCTGTGAGTTACAAGAAAACTCAGAAAGACAGTTCAATGAGCTCAGGAATAAAAGTAATGAGAAGAACACTTCACAAAAGAGATTGAAACTATATTTAAAAAACCAAGCAAAAATTCCCGATATGAAGAACACAATTATGAGATAAAGAATAACCTAGAATTCTTAAAAAATAGACCTGATGTTATGGAGAAAAGAGTTAGTGATTTAGAGGATAGAAATGGAATATCCATATGATGGTAAATTATTCCACCATGAAAGAAGGAAATCCCACCTTTTTTTGACATGATGGACATGGAAGACATTATGCTAAGTAAAGTTAGTCACAGAGAGATGAATACTGCACAGTGTCCTTATATGAGGCATCTAAAATGGTCAAATGTAAAGGAGACAATAAAATGGTGGTTAACAGGGGATGGGGTAGGCAGATATGGGAAGCTGTTTAATGGATCCAAAGTTACAGTTATACAAAATAAGTTTCAGAGATCTTTTGTACAGCATGGTGCCAATAATAATAATAATAATGTGTTACACAGTTAAAATTTTAAGAGGATAGATCTTATTTTGTGTTCTCACTACAAAACAACAACACAAAGAGATACAAGAAAATTTGGGGAAGTGACATATATGTTTATTATCTTGTTTCTGGGGACTGTAGTAGTGTATAAAAATGTCCAAACTCAGTAAATTGTAGATATTAATTATATTCAGGGTTTTTGTACACCAATTATACCACAGTAAAGCTTAAAAAAGAAAAATCAAACAACATCTACTAGATAGTTCCCTTTGAGAAAGGCCCCTGAGGATGTGAATGCTTCCCCATCAGGAAGAAAACCAACTTAAATGAGCTGATTAAGACGCAAGTCTCCTGGTGGAAGGTAGACAAGCAAACAGATTGGAAAATCCTGAGGAGACAGGAGAAAGGCAAACCAGATAGGAGGAACTCCATGGTTCTTCTCTAAAGAATAACATGGAAAAACATGTAACATAAGAACAAAGACTGAGGGATATATGGAGGAACATATTCCTGAATGGGTTTAGAAGATTACCATGCTTCATTTCCAGAATGTTTCTGCAATGACTCAGATCACAAAACTAATACTGAAGACTGGGTTCAAGGTGGTGGCCTAGGAGGATCATGAACCACCTCCTCCGACAGACACAACAAATCTGCAACTATATATGAATAATTTCCTCTGACAAAGACCTGGCTAAACAGAACTCCACAACAAAAGATAAAAGGGCAGCACTGAGAAGGACAAGAGAGGCAAAGACACGCTCTTGCCAAAAAAACCCCACCTCAGTTGTGGCAGTCCACAATCAGGAGAAATTTCAAAAATACTGTTCTCTGAGGAGCAATGGACTTGTGCTCTACATCAGGCACCCCACTCTTAGATCCTGCATTGGAGAAATGAGCCCCCCAAATTCTTGGCTTTGAACACCAAAGATGATAACAACCAGAAAAAAAAAAAAAGCATAGATCTGTAGGGACGGGGGAACCCATTCTTAAAAGCTAGCACACAGACTATCTCTCCCTGGGATTCAGTGTAGAACACTAAGTTGAAAAGCACCTGGATGAAATGTGAAAAAGACCTACTTACTAATAATAAAGCAAGAGTTGGAGAGGCAGAAACCTGCTGGGACTCTCTCCAGGGTTGGAGACATGGGCAGGTTCAATTTTTGCAATCTCAATTTACCTTGTTCATGCTGGTGCTTTGGGGCACCATTTTGGAGCTCCCCCTTTAACCTATTAGTGCTAGTGGGTGTGCCTCACAGAGAGCCCCACCTACTCCTATGCTGCAACCATGCCTCACAGCCAGGCCAGGTCATGGCCCCACCACACCAGGCAGGCATGCACAACATATACAGTAGTAGGCTCTGGTGTCCAAGGGGGATTGCACTTACAGGCCCCACAGGACATGACCTAAACATGGCCACTTCTTCAAGACTGAGAGAGAGAGCTGAGCCTAATACATAGTAACAAACACAGACAATCAGGGAAATGAGGAGACCCGAGAATATGTTCCAAATGAAAGAACAAGACAAAAACCTCAGAAGAAGACACAAATGAAATGGTGGTAAGCAATCCATCTGATAAAGAGTTCAAATTAATGCTCACAATGATGCTCACCAAACTTAGGAGAAGAATAGATGAGACAGTAAGGTCTTCAACAGAGACAGGAAATATAAGAAAACCGAAGACAAGTTACAGAGCTGAAGAATACAATAACTGAAGAGTACACTAAAAGGGTTCAGCAACAGACTGGGCAAAGCTTAAGAACATGTTAGTGAGGTGGAAGACAAAGCATGGAAACTCACGCAGACAGAGCAACAAAAAGAAAAGAATTCTTAAAAGTGAAGATACTTTATGAGATATTTGGGACAACATCAAGCAGAGTAACATTCACATTATAGGGCTACCAGAAGGAGAAGAGAGAAAGAAAGAGGTAGAAAATTTGTGAGAAAAAATAATGGCTAAAAACTTCCTTAATCTGGGGAAGGAAATAGACATTCAGTTCCAGGAAGCCCAGAGAATCCCGAGTAAGATGAACTCAATGAGATCCACAGCAAGACACATTATAAGTAAAATGGTAGAAGTTAAAGATAAAGAGAGGTTCTTAAAAGCAGTAAGAGAAAAATGACTCCTTATGTACAAGGGAAACCCCATAAGACTATCTCAGCAGATTTCTCAGCAGAAACTTTGCAGACTAGAAAGTAGTAGTATGATGTATTCAAAGTGCTGAAAGGAAAAAATTTCCAACCAAGAATTCTCCACACAGTAAGGTTATCATTCAGAGTTGAAGGAGAGATTGAGTTTTCCAAGTAAGCAAACACTAAAGGAATTCATCACCACTAAACCAGCCTTACAAGAAATGTTAAAGGTACTTCCTTAAGTTGAAAAGTAATAACACTAATTAACAACAAAAAAATACAAGAGTAAAAGTCTCACTGGGAAAAGTAAATATATGGTAAAAGTAGTGGATCAATCACTTATGAAGCAAGAAGGAAGGTTAAAAGACAAAAGTACTAAAAGTAACTAATCTGCAATAATTAGTTAAGGGATGCATAAAAATAAAAATATGAAAATGAGACATCAGAAATCTAAAACGTGGGGAGGGGAGAGTAAAAAGATAAAGTTTTAAAATTAGTTCAAATTTAAGTTGCTAGCAACCTCACAGTAACCACAAAGCAAAAACATACAGTACACATGCACAAATGAGAAACAAATTTAAACATAACACTAAAGAAAGCCATTAATCTAGGAGGGAAAAGAGAGATAGGAGAAGAAAGGAGCAGAAAGAAACTACAAAAATACCTAGAAAACAATTAACAAAATGGCAACAAGTATGTACCTATCAATAATTACTTTCGATGTAAATGGACTAAATTCTTCAATCAAAAGACAGAGTGGCTAAATTGTTAAAAATACAAGAACCATCTATATGCTGCCTACAAGAGATCCATTTCAGAAGTAAGGACCACACAGTCTGAAAGTGAAGGGATTGAGAAGGTTATTCCATACAATTGGAAATAAAAATAAAGCTGGTGTAGTTATACTCATATCAGACAAAGCAGCTTTTAAAACAAAAATGTAATGTAAGACAAAGAAGGACATTACATAATGATAAAGGGATCAATCCAGGAAGAAGATTATAACATTTATAAATACATGTGCACTCAATATGAGAGCACCAAAATATATAAAGCAAATATTAAAAGACCTAAAGGGAGAAACTGACAGCAATACAATAATATTAAGGGACTTTAACACCCACTAACACTTTCTGTCTCTGTGAATTTTCCTAGATCAACTAGACAGAAAATCAATAAGGAAACATTGGTCTTAAACAACACATTACACCAGATGGACTTAATGGATATATACAGACTATACCATTCAAAAACAGCAAAATGCACATTTTTCAGAAGTGCACATGGAATATTCTCCAGGATAGATAACATGCTAGATCATAAAACAAGACTCAATAAATTCAAGAAGATTGAAATTATATCAAGCGTCTTTTCCAATCACAATATTACGAAACTAGAAATCAATTACAAGAAGAAAACTGGAAATACCACAAAAATGTGGACATTAAACCACGTGCTGTTAAGCAACAAACACAGCCTAGGAAAAACAAAAAATACCAAGAGACAAGTGAAAACAGAAGTAAATACCAAATCTATAGGATACAGCTAAAGCAATTCTAAGAGGGAAGTTCATAGCAATACAGATCTACCTCAAGAAATAAGAGAAATCTCAAATAAAAAATCTAAACTTACTTGTAAAGGACTTGAAAAAAGATCAAAGTTCAAAGTTAATAGAAGGAAGGAAATAAAATCTAAGCAGAAATAAATGAAATAGAGACTAAAAAGACAGTAGAAAAGATCAATGAAACTAAGAGCTGGTTCTTTGGAAAAATAAACAAAATTGACAAACTTTTAGCTAGACTAACGAAGAAAAAAGATGGCTCAAGTAAATAAAATCAGAAATGAAAGAGGATGTTACAACTGATACCACGGCAATATTAAGGATTGTAAGAGGCTATTATGAACAGTTATATGTAGACAAATTGGACAATCTAGGAGAAATAGATAAATTCCTAGAAACATAATATCCTCCAAGATTGAATCATGAAGAAATAAAAATCTGAATAGACCAATTACTAGTAAGGAGATTGAATCAGTAATAAAAACCTCCCAACAAACAAAAGTCCAGGACCAGATGACTTCACTGGTGAATTCTACCAATCATTAAAAGAAGATTTAACACCTATTCTTCTCAAGCTCTTCCAAAATACTGAGAAAAAGGAACACTTCCAAACCCATTTTAAGAGGCCAGCATAACCCAATACGAAAACCAGACAAGAAAACCATTAAAAAAGAAAATTACAGGCCAATATTCTTTATGAACATAGATGCAAAAATCCTCAACAAAATATTAGTAAGCCAAACACAAAAATACATTAAAAGGATCATACACCATGACCAAGTGGAATTTATTCCAGGAACGCAAGAATGGTTCAACATCCGCAAGTCAATCAATGTGCTATGCCACATTAACAAAATCAAGGCTAAAAACCATATGATCATTTCAATAGTTACAAAAAATCATTTGATAAAATTCAACGTCAATTTATCATAAAGACTTTCAACAAAGTGGGTATGGAGGGAAAGTACCTCAACATAATAAAGGCCATATATGACAAACCCACAGCTAACATCAAATTTGATGGTGAAAAGCTGAAAACTTTTCCCCTAAAAACAGGAAAAGACAAGGATGCCCACTCTTACCACTTGCTTTTTTTAAATCTTAGTGATAATTTATTGCAGTGTAACACTCAAGAGGTTATATCATTGTATAATTGGAATTCAGTGAATTTATTTGAAAAATGTAGAATTTTTTTTGTTTGAAAAATTTCTTTCAACAGTATATCTGACAACTTTCTAAAGGCAAAGCAATAAGTGAATACAATAGTGTAAAATATTAAAGTCTACATTAAGGTCATCTCTTTATTGTGTACCCAGTTTAGTGAGAAATGCAAGGTGAAAGAAATAGATAATAATGCACAAATAAATAAAAATTAAAAAAAATTAAACCAGAGAACATGTGACATTCATTTTGATTGCTGGATCAGGAAAGGTCACTTTGTGGAAATGGTATTTTGGGAACACTGAGAAAATTATTCAAAAAGTTGAGAATTTATGTGGATTCACGAGGGTGGATGGATGGTTAATTGATGTGACTGTGGGGTGGCAAAGTGTTCATAATGACAGTCAGGTTTAGACAGCATATTAGCACCCATGAGCAGGGACACTGAGACGGGAGTAAGCTATTTGGGGAACTGGTTGGTTCAACCTTGGGGCTTGCTCACTGTGAGTTGAGTCATCAATATTATCACCGATGTGACTGTGCATATGGGAATTTGGATCTCAGGATTGAAGTCAGATCTTCACTGATCCTATGGGTATTTCTAGTTTGTTAATGACATTTGAAACCACAGAAGTAGATGGGATGGTCTAGAACAGTTTGTAGACGTGGAATAAATATGAGAGCAGGATTGACTTCTAAGAAGCATCAATTGTTGTGTTAAATCAGAAAGGGTAGCTGAGATTAACAGGGAGGAATAACAGAGGGTCAGGGGAGGAGGTTCTGTACCAGAACCTTGAAAAATATTTATTTACAGTGCAGGTCTTTGTCCAAAAATATGGAACTGTGTGACAAGAATATGGTCGTTCTGAGTTATCTATTTATAAACAAGAGAATTTTTGAGTGAAGATGGGACTCAGGTGTGGAAGTGAAAGTGTGTATCTAAGGGTTGAGAGGTACATGATTTTGTTGTAGATGAGGCACTAAAGGAACTATAAAAACTAACGTGACTGTGTGTCCTAAAGCATATTTAGAAAAAAAGACAGGGAGACGCTGAAATATTTGGATACATGTGATCCCTGCATCCAGACGATAGTGGATCAGAGGATACCAGCATGTGGGTAGTTGACAGTGACAAGGATAGGAAGAGGGATCTATCCTCAGAAGAGGATGATGGATCACCACTCTAATTGAACATAGTTTTGGAAGTCCTGGACACAACAAATAGGCAAGAAAAAGAAAAGTCATCCATATCAGAAAAGATCAATCCTGGAGAATTTTCCATATGCATTTAAAAAGAATGTGTATTCTGCAGTTTGGGGATGGAATGTTCTGTATATATCCACTAGGTCCATCTGGTCTCGTGTTGTTTAAGGGCAATGTTTCTGTATTGTTCTTCAGTTTGGATGATGTATCCACTGGTGTAAGTGGAGTGTTAAAGTCCCCTACTATTACTGTGTTACTATTTTTCCTTTTATGTCTGTTAATAATTGCTTTATATATTTAGGTGCTCCTATGTGGGGTGCATAGATATCTATGAGTGCTATATCCTCTTGTTGCATTGTTCCCTTGATCATTATGTAATGCCTTTCTTTGTCTGTTATTACAGTTTTTGTTTTAAGGTCTATTTTGTCTGCTATGAGTATTGCTACCCCAGCTTTCTTTTCATTGCCATTTGCATGGAGTATCTTTTTCCTTCCCTTCAGTTTCAGTTTGTGAGTGTCTTTAGGTCTGAAATGTGTCTCTTGCATGCAGCATATATATATAGTTCTTGGTTTTTTATCCAATCAGCCACTCTATGCCTTTTGATTGGAGCATTTACTCCATTGACATTTATAGTAGCTATTGATATGTATGTCCTTATTGATATATTTGCTTTTAACTTTTTTTCCCTTGATGTTTAGTAGTTATTCTCCATTCCTTTCTTCTTCTCCTGCTCTCTTCCCCTGTTCTTTGATGGCTTTCTTTGGTATTATGTGTGGGTTCTGTTTTATTAGTTTTTTTGTGTATACACTATAGGTTTCAGGCCTGTGATTACCATGAGGTTCATATATAATAACCCATGTATATAGCAATCTATATTGTTGATGTTCTTTTTAGTTTTACCTCTTTCTAAAAACTCTACTCTTTTACTTCCCTCCTCCCACATTTTATGTTTTTGATACCATATCTCTCCTCTTTTTTGTGCATATGTATCCATTACTCTCTTATCATGGAAATAGATAAATGTTTCATATTTGTGATCTTCTCTTTTCCCCTTAAATAAGTCCCTTTAGAGTTCCCTGTAGGATTGGTGCCTTGGTGATGAACTCCTTTAATTTTTGCTTGCCTGGGAGACTCTATCTCACCTTTCGTTCTGAATGATTACGTTGCCAAGTGGAGTATTCTTGGCTGTAGATTTTTTCCTTTTAGCCTTTTAAAAATATCATGTCAGTTTCTTATAGCATGTAAGTTTTTTGCAGAGAAGTCAGCTGATAGCTTTATGGGGTTTCCTCTGTATGTAATTTGTCTTTCTCTTATGGCTTTTAGGATTCTCTCTTTATCTTTAATTCTCAACATTTTAATTATGATGTTTCTTAGTGTGGGCCTTTTTGGGATTACCTTTTTTGGTGCTGTCTGTGCTTCCTGGCCCTGGATGTCTGTTTCCTTCCTTGTGTTAGGGAAGTTTTCAGCTTTAGTTTTGTCAGATATATTCTCTGCCCCTTTATCTCTCCCTTATCCTTCTGGGACACCTATAACATGGATTTTAGTGTGTTTGATGTTGTCCCAGATGTCTCATACTGTCCTCACTCTTTCTAATTCTTTTTCCTTTTATCTGTTCAGCTTGGGTGATTGCCCCTAGTCTTTCATCCAGATCACTGATCATTCTTCTGTATCCTCTACTCTGCTTTTAAGTCCCTCTAGTTAATTTTTAATTTCCAGTGTTGTATTCTTCATTTCTGACTGGTTCTTTTTTATATCTTATGCTAGAATAAAATATAGGCAGTATGCTCTTCAACATCGATCTTACCAACATATTGTCAAGTACAGTCTGACCAGGAAAGGGAAACAATAGAAAAAAATAAACAAATGGAACTACATCAAACTAAAAATCTCCATAGCAAAGGAAACTATCAGCAAAATGAAAACACAACCTAACAACTGGGAGAAGATATTTGCAAACCATATATCTCATAATGGATTAATCTCTAAAATAAATAAACAACTCAGGCATCTCAACAACAACAAAAAAACTAACAAACCAATTTAAAAATGGGCAAAAATCCTGAACAGACATTTCTCCAAAGAAGATATACAGATGGCACAGGCACATGAAAAGATGCTCAATATTATTAACTATCAGGGAAATGCAAATGAAAGCTACATTGAGATATCACCTCACTCCCATGAAAATGGCTATAATTAACAAAACAGGAAAGAACAACTATTGGAGAGGATGTGGAGTGAAAGGAACTCTCATACACTGCTGGTGGGAGTGCAAACTGGTGCAACCACTATGGAAAACAGTATGGAGATTCCTCAAAAAGTTAAGAATAGCACTACCATAGAATCTAGCTATTTCACTGCTGGGTTTTTATCCAAAGAACATGAAAACACAATATGTAAAGATACATGCACCCCTGTGTTCATTGCAGCATTGTTCACAATAGCCAAGACATGGAAGTAACCTAAGTGCCCATCAAGGGACAAATGCATAAAGAAGATGTGGTATATATACACAATGAAATATTACTCAGCCATAAGAAATGATGAAATCCAGCCATTTGTGACAACATGTATGGACATTGAGGGTATTATGCTAAGTAAAATATATTGGAGAGAGACTGTCAACTACTGTATGATCTCACTCATAAGTAGAAGATAAAACACCAACAAATAAACACATAGGGATAGAGATTGGATTGGTGGTTACCAGAGGGGAAGGGCAGAGGCAGGAGGGCAAAACAGATGATTAGGCACATGTGGGTGGTAATGGATTGCAATTAGTATTTGGGTGGTGTACATGAAGTAATCTATGCAGAAATAGAAGTATAATGATGTACACCTGAAATTTACATAATGTTATAAACCAATGTTACCACAATAAAAAAAAAAGAAATTAACAAAAAATCAAATCAGACAAAAGGAGAGGGGCCAGCCTGATGGTGTTTTGGTTAAGTTTGCATACTCTGCTTCACCAGCCCGGGGTTTGCAGGTTTGGATCCCAGGCATGGACCCACGCACCACTTATCAAGAAATGCTGAGGCAGGTGTCCATTATAAAGTAGAGAAAGATGGGCACAGATGTTATCCCAGGCCCAATCTTTCTCAAGAAAAGAGGAAGATTGGCAATGGACTTTAGCTCAGGGCTCATCTTCCTCACAAAAAAAAGAACTGTCACTATTTGCAGATGACATCATACTACATGTAGAAAACCCTAAAGATTTCCCTCCAAAATTGTTAGAACTAATAAATGAATTCAGCTAAGCTTCAGGATAAAAAATCAATATACAGAAATCTGTAGCACTTCTATCAGTAATAATGAGCTATCAGAAACAGAAATTAAGAAAACAATCCCAGTTATAGTTGCATCAAAAAAGAAAAAAATACCTGGAATAAATTTAACCAAGGACATAAAAGACCTATATGATGAAAACCATAAGAAACTGATGAAAGAAGCTAAAGAACAATCTATATAGTCAATGCAATCCTTATCAAAATTCCAATGACATTTTTCACAGAACCTGAACAAATAATTCTAAAATATATATGGAACCACAAAGGACTCTGGACAGCCAAAGCAATCTTTAGAAAGAACAACAAAGCTGGAGGCATCACACTGACTGATTTCAAACAAATACTACAAAGCTATGGTAAGCAAAATGGCATAGTAATCCAAATGGTATAGCATTGGCATAAAGACAAACACACAGATCAATGGAACATAACTGAGAGCCCAGAAATAAACCCATAATTTTATGGACAGTAAATTTCTGACAAAGGAACCAAGAACATACAATGTACAAAGGACATCTCTTCAATAAATGGTGTTGGTTACTGGACAGTCACATGCAAAAAAGAAAAAAGAAACTAGACCACTATCTTACACCATCCACAAAAATCAACTTAAAGTGGATTAAAGACTTGAAAGTAATACCTGAAACCATAAAACTCCTAGAAGAAATCATAAGTGGTAAGCTCCTTGACATTGGTCTTAGAGATGTTTTTGTGGATCTGACTCCAAAAGCAAGGGGAACAAAAGCAAAAATAAACAAATGGGACTACATTAAACTAAAAATATTCTGAGTAGTCAAAAACCATCATCACAATGAAAAGGCAATCAACTGAATAGGAGAAGATATTTGCAAATCATATATTCGTTAAGAGAATAAAATCCAAAATATACAAAGAACTCATATTACTCAACAAAAATAACCCAATCAAAAAACGGGAAGAGGATGTGGGCAGACATTTTTCCATAAAAGACATACAAATGACTTAAAGGTACACGAAAAGATGCTCAACATCTCTAATTATTAGGGCAATGTAAATCAGAACTACAATGAGATATTCCATCACACCCATCAGAAGGGCTATTATAAAAAAGACAAGAACTAAGTATTGGAGAGGATGTGGAGAACAGGGAATCTTCATACACTGCTGGTGGAAATGCAAATTGGTGCAACCACTATGAAAAACAAGATGGAGATTCCTCAAAAAATTAAGATTAGAACTACCAATATGATCCAGCCATTTGACTTCTGGTTATTTATGCAAAGAATATAAAAACACTAATTAAAAAAGATAGATGCACTGCTATGTTCATTGCAGTATGATTTACAATAGCCAGGATATGGAAACAACCTGTGTCCATTGATGGATGAATAGATAAAGAAGATGTGGTATATATAAACTTATATACATACATAAACACACACACACACACACACAATGGAGTACTAGTCAGCCATAAAAAGAATTAAATCTTGCCATTTATCATAACATGGGTGGATCTTGAGGGTACTCAAGCAGAGAAACACAAAGATCATATGATTTCACTCATATGTGGAATCTAAAAAACAAAACAAACAGAGCAAAACAAAAGCAAACATAAAAACAGAGAACAAATTGATGGTTACCAGAGGAGAAAGGGGTTGGGGGCTGGGCAAAATGGGTGAAGGGAGTCAATTGTATGGCAATGGACGGTCACCAGTCTTTTGATGGTGATCGTTTTGTAACATAAACAGATGTCAAATTAAAATATTGTACCCTTCACGTTTATATAATGTTATATATGATGTTTCCTCAATTTAAAAAAAACACAACAAAACAGGCCAATTAGACTTTTACTCCAGCAAATACCTCAGGTGAGTAAAAATGAATTTTAAAAAATAAGTAATGTGGGAGTGTCATCATCAACATGGCAACATAGGTCACTCCCAGTTTCAGTCCTCTTTACACCAAGGCCAACTAGCAACTGTCCATAGAAAAGACATCATTATAAAAATTCCAGAATATAGGAGTGAGTCTGAAGCACTCTCTGGGCCACAGAGAGTGCATTAGAAAGGCAAGAGGAATGACTACACTCTGACCATATTGCCCCTCCCTCCAGCTGGCACAGCACTGTACTAAGAGGGCCACGATGGCCTATGGTTACTCCAGTGGGAAAAAGGGAGTCCTAGGTGGACATCCATCTCCTCTAGCATTGTGGAACCTTCCTGGAAGTCCATTCAGTCTCATTTCATAGGGATTGTGGGGGGAATCTGTAGACTTTGACAACTAGAGATGAGATTGGGGCAAGAAGAACAGTGGGGTTTTCAGCAAACAAGCTTAATCTTGGCAGATTGCCTTCTCCAAGAAATAGCACCTGAGTAGAGATTCCAACCAGTGGCTCTGCCCATATGTAGAGCAGAGAAGCTCTGCTTTGCTGGACAGAATCTCTGTCCATCTGCAGAGCCAGTGGCCCCATCTGGTCAGGGACATTGGTAAACAGTTTAACCTGATTGGGTCTACAGCCAATAAGGTTTATAGTCCTAGGAGCCTGTTCCACAGGCCTACTTCATCAGGGAAGCAAATCAATAGCCCTACTTACTGCTGCATATAGCTGGCAGTTAGACCTGACTGGGAAGGCTAACCAAATCACCCAAGAACCAGTGTAGCCCACCCTACATCCCCACTTACAGAGACATCCAAGCAGAGAGCCCAGTCAGTCACTCTGTCCATCTTCAAAGTCAAGCCAGTGGCCCTGACTGTCCAAGGACTGAGTGATACTTCTTAGTTCACCAATGAGTTGTGTCATGTATGTAGGCTGTTCAAAGCTATCCAGACTAGCAAGAAAATTAAATGCCCTTCTTACTGCTGAATGGTAGCCTTAGCACAGTCTGAGCAGATAGCCTAGTCAGAACACCCAAGAGGCTGTGAAGCCCATTCTACAATCATCCTTATAGTGACACCAGAGCAGAGACCCCAGGAAGAAGTTCTGTGCATCTGCACAGCCAAGATTACAACCTTATCTGGCCAGTGAACAATGGGGACAGTTCTATCTAATTCAAGGCAACAGCCAATGAACCATACAAGTCTTGGGGCCTATTCTACTGTCCAAACTGGTCAGGAAAGCAAATTCAATGTCTCAACTACTGCTAAATATAGTCCTCAGTCTCACCTGACCAGGAAGTTGAACCAGAGTACCCAGGAAGATGCATAACCCACCCTATAGGCCTGCTTACAGCAATAACCAAGCAGCCAGCAGAGCCAGCATGTCTGCATATCTATCAAGCTGGTGGCCCTAGAAGCACAGTGAGTAGTTATGCCTGATTGGAGTCATCATCCAATGAGCCACACCAGCTGTGGAGCCTGTTATGCTACACTACGTGGACAGGAAGGAGGATTCAAAGCCATACATATTGCTGAATATAGTCTCCAGTGCAGCTGGGCAGGTGGCCTGGTGTGAGCACTTGGAAGGCTGGGGGGCCCATCTGACAGCATTGCTTGGAACAGTGTCCACTTGTTGAGCTGAGCCAGTGGACTTGTCTGGCCAGGAACTTGGCAAGTGGTCCTGCCTAATTTGGGTGCACAACCAACAAGCTGTGCCAGCCTGTTCTGCTGTCCTATCAGTCAAGGAAGTGGGTTGATGGCCCTGTATATTGCTGAATATAGCCCTCAGTCCTGCTCAACCAGAAAACCTAACCAGAGCTCCCAAGAAACTGCATATCCCATGTGATAGCCCCACAGCTAGAGGCTTTTCCTGTCTGTAGCTTATGGGTAAAAAATTGTGATAAAGCAAACCTGTAAACTCTGGATGGGGAAACAACTTTCTCAAATGTGCAGATATCAGTGAAAGCAATCAAGGATCACAAAGAATTAAGTAAACATGACACTACCAAAGGAAACAAATAAATCTGCAATAACTGACCCTAAAAAAGTGGAGATTATGATCTATCTGACAAAGAATTCAGAGTAATTTTCTTGAAGCAGTTTAGTAAACTACAAGAACACCCAGACAACTAAGTGAAATTAAGAATACAATGCACAAACAAAACAGGAACTTCCACAAAGAAACAGAAATTAAAAGAGAACAAGCAGAAATCCTAGAGCTGGAGAATGAACTGAACTAAAGCATTCAATACAATGACTGAACTGATGACTTCAACAGTGAAATTAAATAGCAGATTCAACTATGCACAAGAAAGAATCAGTGAACTAAAAGATAGGTAATTTGAAATTAACCAGCCAGAGAAGCAAATAGAACAAAGAATGAAAAAGTGTAAAAAAATGCTACAGGACTTATGGGAAAACATCAAGGGGAAAAAATATACCTTTTGAGGATCCCAGAAGGAAAAGAGAAAGAGAAAGGGACAGAAAATATATTTATCAGTAATGGCTGAAAGCATTTCAAACTTGGGAGAAAAAGGAACATCCAGATTCATAAGTCCCAAACCCACAGAGCACTTGGACACAAAAGGGGCTATGATGCAACACATCATAATTAAATGGTCAAAGTCAGAGACAAAGAGGTAATTTTGAAAGCAGGAAAACAAAAGCAATTTGTCACTTAAAGGGAACTCCCATAAGATTATAGGTGGATTTATCAACTGAAACTTTGCAGGTCAGAGGAAACTGAGATAATGTATTCAAACTATTGAAAGAAAAAAATGACAGCCAAAAATACTATACCTGGAAAGCTGTCCTTCAGAAATGAGTGATAAAGACTCTTCCAAACACCCAAAACACCAAAACATCACTAGCCTGACCTTATGAGAAATGCTAACTGGTATTCTTCAAATGGAAATAAAAGTACGTTAATTATGTCATAAAAATTTATGAGTATATGTGTAAAACTCACTGGTAAAGGTAAATATATGGTCAAAGTTAGATTCTCTAATATAGTAATGATGGTTTGACCCATTGCAACTCTAGTTTAAGAGTTTATATACACTATTAAATATAAACATAACTATAGAAATTTTTAGTGGACAGACAATAAATCTAAATTTTAACTTTAACAACTAAAATTTAGAGGAGAGAAATAGAAGTACAAAGTTCGTGTACATGATCAATGTGAACTTGTTACCAGCTTAAAATAGCAACTTATAAATATAAGATATTTTTATAAGCATCATGGTAAATACAAAGGAAAAACCTGTAGTACATAAACAAAAGATTGTGATAAAGAATTCAAAGTATATTGCTACAAATATCATTAAATCACAAAGGAAGAGAGCAATATAAAAACCCAGGAATAATGATCTACAAAACAGAAAACAATTAACAAAATGGCAATAGTAAGTCCTTTCTTATCAGTAATTACTTTAAAAGTAAATGGATTAAAATTTCCCTCAAATAACTTAGAATGGATGAACAGATTAAAAAACAATATCCAAGAACAGGCTGTCTACAAGAAATACACTTTAGCTTAAAAGACACACATAGACTGGCAGTGAAGGAATGGAAAAAGATATTTCAAGCAAATGGTAAAAAAAGAAAACAGGGGTAGCTCTACTTATATCAGAAAAAAATATACTTTAAGTTAAAAATGGTCAAAAGAGACAAAGAATGTTATTATATAATACTAAAGGGATCAATACATCATGAAGATAAAATAATTGTAAATACTTATGCACACAACATTGGAGCACCTAAATACACAAAGCAAATAGTAACAGAAAAAAAGGAGAAATAACAGCAATAAAACAATAGTTGGAGACTTTAACACCCCACTCTCAATGATAAATAGATTATATAGGCAGAGAATCAATAAGGAAACAACATATTTGATCAACACTATAGCCCAATGGATCTAACAGACATATGCAGAACATTCATGCAACAGCAGTATACACATTCATATCAAGTGTACACAGAACATGTTCTATGATATATCATGTGTTAAGCCAAAAAACAATGCTTAGAAAATTTATGAAGATTTAAATCATACCAAGTATCATTTCTGACTACAATGATATGAAAATGCAAATCAAGAAAAGGAAAATTGGAAAATTCAAAAGTAGTGAGCATCCCTGAACAATCAAACAATTAAAAAGAAATCAAAAGAAAAGTAAAATATTTGAGACACACAGTAGTGGAAAAAAATACCAAATTATGGGATGCAGCAAAAGCAGTATATGAGAGAATTTTATAGCAATAAATGCATATATCAAGAAAAAAGATAGTTCTCAAATAAACAACTTAACTTTACACTTCAAGGAACTAGAAAAAGAACAAACTAACCCAAAGTCAGCAGAAAGAAGAAAATAATAAAGACTGTAGCAGAAGTAAATGTCACAGAGAACAGGAAAATAATATAAAACATAAACAAAACTAAAAGTTAGCTCTTTGGAAAGATAAACAAATTGACAAATCTTTAGCTAGACTAACCAAGAAAAAAGAGAGAGGACCCAAATAAATAAAATTAGTATTGAAATATGAGACATTAAAATTGATACAAAAACCCCCCGATGAATCATAAGATTTCTATTAACAACTATATGCCAATAAGTTGGACAACCTAGATAAAATAGATGAATTTCCTAGAAACATACAAGATACCAAGACTGAATCATGAAAAAATATAAATTCTAAATAGACCAGTAATGAGTAAGGAGATGGAGTCAGTAATCAAAAACCTCCCAATAAAGAAAACATGAGGACTGTACAGTTTTACTAGTAAGATGTACCAAACATTTAAAGAAGAATTCATGCCAATCCTTCTCAAAATCTTCCAAAAAAATGAAGGGGAAATACTCTCAAATTTATTTTATAAGGCCAGAATTACCTTGATACCAAAGCAACATAAGGACACTACAAAAGAAAATACAAGCCTATAACCCTAATGAATGCAGATGCAAAAATTTTCAATGAAATCACAGAAAATCAAATTCATTGTCACTTTAAAAGGACCATACACCATGAACAGGTGGGATTCACCCTTGGGATGTAAGGATGGTTCAACACATGCAAATCAGTAAATGTGATTCACAATATTAATAGAATGAAAGACAAAAATCATATGATCATCTCAATAGATGCAGAAAAATGATTTGACAAAATACATCCTTTCATGACAAAAATGTTTGACAAATTGTGTATAGAAGGGACATACCACAACACAATAAAGGCCATGACAAACCTATAGCTAATGTCATACTCAGGGTGAAAGGTTGAAAACTTTCCCTCTGAGATCAGTATGCAAGACATACTGACAAGTATTGGGAGTTCTATGCAGAACAATCAGGAAGAGAGAGAAATAAAAGGCATCAGAATTGGAGAGGAAGAAGTAAAATTGTCTCTATTTTCACACAGAAAATCGTAAAGACTCAACCAAAAAACTCAGATATAATCAACAAATTCAGTACAGTTGCAGGATAGTAAATTGACATACAAAAATCAGTAGCATTTCTATACACTAACAACCAACATCTGAAAAAGAAACAAGGAAATCAATCCCGTTTACAATAGCATCAAAACAATAAAATACATAGAAATAAATTTAAGCTCTGGATGAAAGAACTGTGTAATGAAAACTATAAGACACTGATGAAAGAAATTGAAGACAGAAATAAATGGAAAGATTCTGCATTCATGGATTGGAAGAATTAATATGGTCAAAATGTCCATACTACTCAAAGCCTTATTTGGATTCAATACAATCCCTACCAAGATTTTGATGGCATTTTTTTACAGAAATAGAAAAAAATTCTAAAATTCATTTGGAGCCACAAAATATTCCTAGTGGACAAAGCAATCCTGAGAAAGAACAAAGACAGTGGCATCACACTTCTGAAATTCGAACTATGTTGCAGAGCTATAGTAATCAAAATGTATGGAACTGGCTTAAAAACAGACATATAGACCAATGGAACAGAATAGAGAGCCCAGAAATAATCTCATGCATATACGGTAATATAATATTTTATAAAGGAGCCAAGAATACTCAGTAGAGAAAAGAGTGTCTTCAATAAACGGTGTTGCAAAAATTGGATATTCACATTCAAAAAATTAAACTAGATCCCTATCTTACACCACTCACAAAAATTAACTTGAAATAGATTAAGAAATTAAATGTAAAACCTGAAACCAAAAGTCTCCTAACAGAATATAGAGGGGAAAACTTCTTGACAGTGGTC
This sequence comes from Tapirus terrestris, assembly GCA_004025025.1. Taxonomy (NCBI): domain Eukaryota; kingdom Metazoa; phylum Chordata; class Mammalia; order Perissodactyla; family Tapiridae; genus Tapirus; species Tapirus terrestris. The sequence continues at coordinate 158,713 of PVID01001833.1, forward strand.
TTGGCAATGATGTTTTGGACATGTCACCTACAGCACAAGCAACAAAAGCAAAGCTAGACAAGTAGGACTACATCAAACTGAAGAGTTTCTGCACAGCAAAAGAAAGAGCCAACAAAATTAAAAGGCAACTAACAGCATGGGAGAAAATATTTCCAAACCCATATCTGTTCAGGGGTTCATATACAAAATATATAAAGAACTTGTACAACTTGATAGCAAAAAAGCAAAGAAATACAATTTAAAAATCTGCTTTTCCAAAAGAAGATATTCAAAGGCTAACACATATATGAAAAGATGTTCATATATGGCTAGTCATCATAGTCATATCAGTAGTCATCAGAGAAATGCAGATCAAAATCACAATGAGATATCACTTCATACCTCAGCGGCTATTTTCAAATAACAAGAGATAAGTGCTGGAGATGATGTGGAATAAAGGGAAGCCTGTGCACTGTTGGTGAGAATATAAATTGTTACAGCCACTATGGAAAACAGTATGGAGTTTCTTGAGAAAACTATAAATAAAACTAATATGATCCATCAATTCTATTTCTGGATATTTATCTGAAGGAAAAGAAATCACTAACCTAAAGAGATATCTTAATTCCCATGTGCTTTGCAGCATTATTCATAACAGCAAAGATGTGTAAACAACCTCAGTGCTTGTTGACAGATGAATGGATAAAGAATACATATACAAATATACGATGGAATATCATTCGCTACAAAAATAGAAGAGAATCCTGCCATTTGTGACAACATAGATGAACTTTGATGGCATTATGCTACATGAGGTAAGTCAGAGAAAGACAAATATTGTGTGATCTCACTTATAAGTGGAATCTTAAAGGAATCAAACTCATGGAAACAGAGATCATGGTTGTCAGAGATGAGGGGTGGGTATCAGAGAAATGAGTCAAGGACCAAAAGGTACAAACACTTCCTGTTATACGATAAATAAGTTCTGAAGATGTAATGTATAGTATGGTGATTATAGTTAACAATACTGTAATGTGTATTTCAGAATTGCTAAAAGAGTAGATCTTTGAAAGTTCTCATCACAGGAAAAAAAAAAGTGATATTCGCCCAGCTTGGCCTGGGGTTCACCAGCATACAGAGTTTGATCATTTGGTGGTCCATCTTCTTTTTCTTTTCTTTTTTTGAGTAAAATTAGCCCTGAGCTAATATCTGTGCCAATCTTCCTCTACTTTATATGTGTGTTACCACCACAGTGTGACTGATGAGTGTTGTATGTCAGCACCTAGGATGGAAACTCATGAACTTAGGCCACTGAAGCAGAAAATGCAGAACTTAACCTGGAGGCCAGCCCCATAGTCCATTTTCTTGGTGAGTTTCACATGCTCCTCTAAGAATACAGTCTCTAGAAGTTACAGAGTTAGGGGTGAGCATTAGCATAACCTAGGGACTGTAGATCCAAAATGATCCACTTCAGGTTCTTCTCCAAGACCATGATGGTTCTCATGGCAGCCAAGCTGACACCCCACTCATCTTGGCTTGACTTCTGGCCATTTTGTAAGAGGCCACAGCTGCTAGTTGTGCATTTTCAAGAGACTCAAGGATGCTTCTCCTTGATCAGCCTGTGGAAGAAATGGCCTAAACTTCAAAGATCACATTTTTGCAGTCAGAATGGATGCCTAGAGAGAGGTAGGTGTAGAAGGCTCACAGACAGAGTTTGACCAAGTGATTTCCAGTGGCCTTCACCATGGCAGAATAATTTCAGTGAATCTGGAAGCTCATGGTTGCTCACCTGCAAGGAACTAACCATACACACAAAAATGGAGTTAGTTGGTTTAGTTAGCAGGGGTTGTCTGAGAAGTTCAACCCAGAGGTTGCAACTGGTGAGAAGGGTTGTGTGTAAGGTAAGAAGAGGGGATTCCTGGCTCAGTTCCATCCAAACTCTATTGGAGCAAAAGATACATGTCTTTTTCCAGTTTTGTGTTATAGATACATAACATGCATAAATATAGGGGTGCAACATGATTTGATAAGAGTACATATTAGAAAATAATCACTGCCATAGGTTTTGTTAACATCCATCCCACACATAGCTGCAATTTTTTTCCTGTGATGAGAACTTTTTACCACATATAAATGGGTTTACGTTCTGTGTGTGTTTGAGAAGAATGTGAATTCTGCTGCTGTTGAATAGAGTGTTTTGTGTGTCTCTTTTACATCTATTTGATTTATAGTGTCATTGAAGTCCTTTATTTCTTTATATATTTCCTGTATAGATGATCTATACATTGATGAAAGTGGGGTACTAAACTTCCCTACTATTATTGTATTAGTATCATTTCTCCCTCCAGACCTTTTAATTGTTTAACATATTTAGGTGCTCCAATATTCTGTGTATATGTTTACAATTTTCGTATCTTCTTGATGAATTGACCCATTTATTATATAATGCCCTTCTTTGTCTCTTGTTACAGTTTTTCACTTGAAGTCTATTTTTTCTGATATAAGTATAGTTACCGCTGCTCTATTTTGGTTTCCATTTACATGGATCTTTTTTAAAATCCATTCCACCACTCTGTGTCTTTAAATTGGAGAATTTAAACCTTTTACATGTAGAATAATTATTGACAGGTGAGAATCTACTATCATTATTTTCTAATTGCTTTCTTGTTGTTTTATAATTCCTTTTTCTCTTCCTCTCTCTTTTTGTGGTGATATGCTTTTATTTTTTGTTTTTATTATTTTTGACTCTATTACAGGTTTTTGTTCTAAGGTTAACATTAGGCTTTCATAGTACGTTTTATAGTTATAACTGTATTTTAAGCTGATAATAACTTAACTTCAATTCTATAAGAAAGTTCTGCCCATTTACTGACCCTCCTCAACATGTTATGTTGATATCTCAGTTTTCATCTTTTTATATTGTGTCTCCATTAACATAATATTGTAGCTATAGTTGTTTTTAACAGTGTTGTCTCTTAACCAAAATACTAGAGTTCAAAGAGATTTACACATCACCACTAAAGTAGTAAGATATTTTGAATTTTTCTATGTTCACCTTTCCAGTGAATTTTGTACATTCGTATGTTTTTACGTTACTAATTGGTGTTCTTTCATTTCAGCTTAAAGAACTCCTGTTAGCATTTCTTGTAGGGCAGGTCTAGTGGTGACAAATTCCCCTAGTTTCTCTTTTTTTTTTTGTCTGGGAAAGTGTTTACTACTCCTTCATTTCTGAATGACAACTTTGCTAGGTAAATTATTCTTCATTGATAATTTTTTTCTTTCAATAATTTGAATATACCTTCCCACTGTCTTTTGTCCTTTACAGTTTCTGCTGAGAAATCTGCTGGTAGCCAAATCCCTTGTATGTATGTGATGAGTCTTTCTTTTTACTTTCAAAATTCTTTTTGTCTTTGATATTCGACAGCTTGATTAGAACATGTCTCAGTGAAGATTTCTTTGGGTCGAATTTATTGGCAGATCTTTGAGCTCCATGTACCTGGATGGCTGTACTATTCTCTAGATCTGGAAAGTCTTTAGCCACTGTTTCTTTAAACAAAGATTATTATCTCTTTCTTCCTACTGGTATCTAAATATACACAAACATATAGTACACACATTTGGAGAGGGAATGAGAAAGAAAAAGAGAAACAGAGAGACAGAGACAGAGAAAGGAATCTAAATACCTTAAAATATCTACTTCAAGGCAAAACCCAGAAAGGTCAAAAAGTATTTATTGTTGATAGGAGACTAGTGTAAGAACTTTTAAGAGCCATTTAATACAAAGCTGAAAAATTATAGGCAGATATAATTAAACATTTTAGTTGAGATTTTCAACAAATACATAATAAATTGAGATATTTTGGTGCTAAAAAAAACAAGCAGAAAGAATCTTTGAATAAATTAATAAGTTTATGACATAAGACCAAAATATTCTTTCTCAAGAGAGGAGATTCTGGGAAGAAGGCAGAGTAGGAAGTACTAGGAATCTAGACAACACCTAGCTAACATTGCCAAAATCTGTCTGATGTAAGTACTGGAATTTTGGAAACTGTTGAATGTTTGCAACTTCCAGAGAAAGACTTGTAGGGTTAAATTATGATTAGTTTTGGTCCATTTTGCTCTTAGCACAGTAGCAGCTACCAACCCTCCACCCCCAATGGCAGGCAGCTGTGAAAGTATTCCTGAAGCATCTTGCACACAGCTTGTGGGAGCTATGGTTAGCAAAAGGACCCTGTTCTCCAAATATGGGAAACCCATGCTCTGTTCATTAATTGCTGCTTCTGGTGACAGAGGTACAGACAAAGAGGAAAGGGGTAATTGTTATTGTAGCTCCCCCAATCTTGCAAGAACCTCCTAGTCTGGCTGAAGTTACTTCCAAGAAATTTAAAAAGCCAGAGCTCTTCCACTTCTCTTTTTTATTTTTCTCTTTTTGGAAGTCAGACATTAAAGTCTAGGATATTCAAAAGCTAATTTACACATAGGGAAAATTAGGATGTAGCCACACATGTTCAGGAACAGTTTCAGACTCCAAAAAGATCTGAGTAGACCATATCTTTACACCTTAGGCTAATCCTTGGCACAGAGACACCCTCCAACAATTAAAAACATAAAACAATAACAGAAAATAAACACTAAAGAAGTATTCAGAACTACCACATCATTTGATTGAAATGTCTAGTTTTAAACAAAAAAAATCACAAGGCATACAAAGAAAAAGGAAAGTATTGTCCATTCAAAGGAAAAAGTAAATCAAGAGAAACTGTACTTGAAAAAGACCTGATGGCAGATCTACTTGGCAAAGACTTTGAAATAACTGTCTAAAAGATGTTCAAAGAGTGAAAAATGAGAAGAAAGTCAAGAATAATGTGTGAACAAATGGAAATGCCAATAAAGAGATAAAGTAAAAGAAAACAAAAAATAAATTATAGAGCTAAAAAGTAAAATAACTGAATAAAAATCTACTAAAGACATTCTAAGGCAATTTGAGCAGAGAGAAAAAAGGATCTGCAAAATTCAAAGTGGGACAATGGAAATTATTGAGTCTGAGGAAAATCAAGAAAGTGAACAGAACCCAAGCAACCTGTGGGACATTATCAAGTGTACCAACATATGCATTATGGGAGTCCCACAAGGAGAACAGAGAGAGAATATTTAAAGAAATAATGGCTGAAATTTTCCCATATTTGATGAAATCTGTGAACATAAACCTCCAAGAAGCTCAAAAAACTCCAAGTAAGATGAACTCAAAGAGATCCACTACAATCAAAGTTTGAAAAACCAAATATAAGAAGGGCATCTTGAAAGCAGCAAGAGAAATATGAACTGTCACCTACAAGTGATCCTCAGTAAGATTATCAGCAGATATCTCCTCAGAGAGTTTGGAGGCCCGGTATCAGTGGGTCAATATATTAAAAGTGTTAAAAGGAGGAAAAAAAACCAGAAAAGAATTCTATATCTGGTAAACCTGTCCTTCAAGTGTAAGGAAAAAATTAAGACATTTCCAGATAAATGAAAGCTGAGGGAGTTTGTGACCACTACACTGCCCTACAAAATATGATCAAGAGAGTTCTATAAGGGGAAATGAAAGGACACTAGACAGTAACTCAAAGCTATATGAAGAAATAAAGATCTCTATAAAGGTAAATACATGGGCAAATGTAAAAATCAGTATTAAAAATACAACAGTTTGCAACTCCAATTTTTATTTTTACATGATTTGAAACAAATATATATATTTTTTATTATTTTTATCGTGGTAACATTGGTTTACAACATTATACAAATTTCAGAAGTACATCATTTTATATCACCTTCTGAATAAATGACATTATGTCCATCACCAAAAGTCTTGTTGCCATCTCTCACCATACATATGTGCCCCTTTATTTCTTTTGCCTTCCCCACTCCTCTTCCCCTCTGGTAACAATGAATATATTCTCTATCTATATGTTTGTTGTTTTAGCTTCCACACATAAGTGAAATCATATGGCATTTGTCTTTCACTGACTTATTTCAGTTAGCATAATGTAGTCAATGTCCATCCATGTTGTCAAAAATGGCAAGATTTCACCTTTTTATCTGGCTTTATTAGTATTCTATTGTGTGTGTGTATATATGCACATATATAGACATGTATGTATGTATATATACACCCATATATATACCACATCTTCTTTATCCATTCATCTGTCAATGGGCACTTAAGTTGTTTCAAAGTCTTGGCTATGTGAATAACATTACATTGAACATAGGGGTGCATATGTCTTTTTGAATTAGTGTTTTTGTATTCTTTGGATAAATACACAGAAGTGGAGTAGCTGGACTGTATGCTAGTTCTGTTTTTAATATTTGAGTATTCTCCATACTGTTTTCCGTAATCCACACCAATTTACATTCCCACTAGCAGTGTTTGAGGGTTCCCTTTGCTCCACATCCTCTCCAAAACTTGTTATTTCTTGACTTTTTAAAAATAGCCATTCTGATGATCATGAGGTGATATCTCATTGTGGCTTTCATGTGCATTTCCCTAATAATTAGTGGTGTTGAACATCTTTTCATGTGCCTGTTGGCCATCTGTATATCTTCTTTGGAGAAATGTCTGTTCAGATCATCTGCCCATTTTTGAATTGGGTTGTTTCCTTTTTTTCTTGTAGAGTTGTATGAGTTCATTATATTTTTTGCATATTAACCTTATCAGATATATGGTTTGGAAATATCTTCTCCCAATTGGTAGGTTGTCTTTTCATTTTGTTGATTGTTTCCTTTGCTGTGCAGAAGCTTTTTAGTGTGATGTGGTCCTATTTGTTTATTTTTTCTTTTGTTTCTCTTGCTTGAGGAGACATATTCAAAAACATACTGCTAAGACTGATGTCAGAGTATACTGCCTATATTTTCCTCTAGGAGTTTTACAGTTTCAGGCCTTACATTTAAGTCTTTAATCTATTTTGAATTAATTTTTGTGTATAATGTAAGGTATAACATGACATTTAATCTTCATATATTTATTCCTTCTCCAGATTTCTTCTTGTAGTTGATTTCTAGTTCTTACTATTTCATTTCATTGCTTGATATGATTTCAATTCTTCTTAAATGTATTGAGTTTTTTTTGTTTCTCAAAATTGGTCTATCTTTGAGAACAGTTCATATGCACTTGAGAATAATGTGAGTTCTGCTACGTTGGGTTGGAATGTCATATATATATATGTGTACATATGTACATATATATGTATGTGTATGTATATATATATGTACATATATATGTGTATGTATATATACAAATAAAATCCATAAGGTCTAGCATTTCATATAAGGCCAATGTTTCCTTGTTGACTCTCTGTCTGAATGACCTATCCATTCATGTAAATGGGCTATCAGTCTCCTATTATTGTGTTGCTGTCAATTTCTCCATTTAGGCCTGTTAATAATTACCTTACATACTTTTGTGCTCATATGTTAGGTGCATATATATTAGTAAATGTTATATCTTCTTGATGGATTGTCCCCTTTACCATGATGTAATGTCTATTTTTGTCTCTCATTATTCTTTTTGGTTTAAAGTATATTTTATCTAATATAAATATAGCTACATCCACTTTCTTTTGGTTGACATTTGCTTGGGATATCATCTTTCATCCCTTTACTTTGGGCCTATGTTTTTCTTTAGAGCTGAGATGTGTTTCCTGGAGGCATCAGGTTGTTGGGTCTTGTTTTTTAATCCATCCAGCCACTCTGTGTCTTTTGATTGGTGAATTCAATCTATTTATATTTAAGGCAACTATTGCTGTATTAGGACTTTGCACTGCCCGTTTAACTTTTTTTTTCTTGTTGCTGTATATTTCCAAGGTTTTATTTTCCCTGTGCTTCTGTCTGCCATTTCACTTTGGCAGTTTTCTGTGATGTGTTTCTCACTTTTCTTTTTTTCTGTGTTTTATGACTCTCCCTTGAATTTTTTTTATAGTTATCCTGAGGATTGTATAAAAGATCTCATAGAAGAGATATTCTTTTTTCCTGCTGATAGCATCTATTCTTCACTTGCCTATGCAGGTTCTGTCCTTTTCCTCATCCTCTTCTGTGTTTTTGTTGTCATAAATTTATTTCCTTTTGTACTGTGAGTTTGTTACTGAGTTGAAGTGGTCATAGTTATTTTTAATGCTTTCTTGCTCCTTAACTTTTACGTTATAGGTAAGCATTTACTATCCTATTCTGGTATAAAATTGCAATTTTATTAGTCTGTCTGTCTATTTATCACCTTGCTTAAAAACTTATATTCATTAGCCTTTTCATTTCAAATAGAAGAGCTCTTTTTAAGATTTCTTGTGGGGCAGTTCTAGTGGTGATGAACTCCTTCATCTTTTGTTTGTCTGGGAAAGACTTTATTTCTCCTTCATATATGAAAGATAACTTTGCTGGATAGAATATTCTTGGCTGATAGTTTTTATATTAAGTATTTTGAATATATCATTCCACTCTCTTCTGGCCTGTAGAGTTTCTGCTGATAGCATATTGGGGGTTCCTTTGTAGGTTATTGTTTTTTTCTCTCTGGCTGCCTTTAATATTCTTTCTTCGTCATTCACTTTTGATTGTTTTAATATAATGTGTCTTGGAGAAGGTCTTTTTGCATTGAGATAATTAGATGTTCTATTAGCTTCATGTACTCGTAAACCCAGTTTCTTCTCCAAATTTGGGACATTCTTAGCTACTATTTCTTTAAATAAGCTCTCTGCTTCCTTGTCCTCTCTTCTCCTTCCACAGTACCCATTATCCATATGTTGCTTTTTCTAATTAAGTTGGATTTTTCTCATAAAAAATTCTCCATTTTAAAAAAATCTTAATTGTTTCTACTGAATCATTTCTAGATTTCTATGTTTGAGCTTCCTCTTTCTCTTTTCCATAATGTCTTCTTTATTTCCAATGCTTTATATTTTACTCTTCCTCTCTTTTATCTTCATCTCATTCATCTCTGAAGCTGGAGTTCTTCAGCTCCAGAATTTCTGTTTGGTCTTTTTTAGAGTTTCAATCTCTTTAGTAAAATATTAACTTTGTTCATTAATTTTATTCCTGACACATTTAACTATCTTTCTGAGTTTCCCTTTAGCTCATTAAGTTTCTTCATGACAGCTATATTGAATTCTTTATTAGTTAAACTACAATCTTCTATTTCAAGTTTGGTTTCTAGAGTATTGTTATTTTCTTTTTGTGATATCATGTTACCATAGTTTTTCACTGTCCTTGATGCATTTGCTACTGGTGCACTTGTAGTAGCAAATACCTTTCTTAATTAGGTAAAGCTTTGCTTACTTTTCCCTGAAGTATTTCTGGTTCTATTTGAGAGTGTGCAATTTCCACCCTCCACTGCCTCTGTCAGGTGTCATCAGTGCCCTAATTGTGCTTCTTGTATTGTGGGGTTGCTGGTGGGTTGCTGCTGACATTGTTGCTGGTGTTGTGGGAGTTGCCACTGGGGTGATTGGGCTGGCAGGCACCCTTGCTGCTTCTGGGGTCATTTGGGTCATAGGTTCACAATGGCATGGGAAGGGGGAAAATGGGATGTCATTAGAGGCACAGGCACCTCCACCATGTATGGGTTTGTTGGATCTGCAGGCACTGCTCCTATGGGTGTGTCCAAAGTTGAGGGCACCAATGCAGCTGTGGAGAACTAGGATCATGGGCTCCATGTCACTGTTACTGGGCTCTCTGCAGCCTCAGGCATTGCTACTGTGTGAGCTGCTGCTGCTTCCAGGTTTTCTAGGGGTGCTGGCACTAATCCTGCCAGGGGCACTGGGTTGTCAAGTGTCGCCACAACTGCTGGGTCAGCCAGGATCACAGATGCCACTTCCACCACCATGGGGAAAGGGGTGCTTGGGACACAGATGTTGATGTAGTTTCTGGAGCTTCAGGTCATCAGTGCCACCACTGCTGCTGGAGGAGCTGGAAAGGCTGGATTGCAAGAAGCACCATGGTTCTTGGAGTTTCCCACCTCAGGTGCAACACAGTTCCTGGAGCTTCTTGCCTTGGGTTCCAGCACAGTTCCTGGAACCTCATGTCACAGGCACTTTTGCCACTGCTGGGGAAACCAGGGTCTTTGAAACATCCCCTGCAGTTGGAAGGCCTGTAGTTAGAGGTGCCAGTGCCAAGGGAGGGGGAGGGAGCTGCATCACGGGCACCACTGCAGTTCCTGGTGCCTCTGACTGTGGGTGCTGCAGTGGTTCCTGGCACCTCTGGGAGCATGGACTGCCTTGGTTCTCTGGGCCTCAATTTATGGGCCTTACCACAGTTCCTAGGACATCTTATCTTGGGAGCTGTTGCTGCTCCTCCCCTGGTTCCACCACTTTCATGATGTCCTGTCCACCCACTTTCAGAGGCAGAAATATATGGATCTCTGAGGTGTTCTTGTGTGCTGTGTGGAGGACCCTTTATTGGTCTAGGGACGTCCTACAGGTTGTAACTTAGAGGAGAGAGACAAAGGGTGAAACTCACTCTACTATGTTGCAGATGTTACTCCCCTCAAATATATGTTTTTTATTTTAAAATTATTAGTAAAAAAATAAAAAATTCAAATAAAAAATAAATAAAATTATTAGTCTAAATCTAGTAATATTGTAACTTTGCTTTGTAGCTTCACATGTTACTTTATACATAATTTAAGAGATTAATACATTTAAGAGAATTATTAGTTTACATTTTGGGGCATATAATGCATAAATATGAAATTTTGTGACATGAAAAACCAAAAAAAGTGGGGGCAGATCTGTAAAGGAGTGGACGTTTTGTTTGTTATTGAAGTTAAGGTGGTACAATTCAAATTAGAGTCTTATAACTTTGGGATGTTAGGTGTAATCCCTCTGATAATCACAAAGAAAATAGACATAGAATATAAACAAATAGAAGTGAGAAAAGAATTGAAATGTTTCACTGCAACAAAATAACTAAGCACAAAGGAAAAAGTGATGTAGGAATAGGGGGACAAATGAGCTATAACTCATGTAGGAAATGAATAGCAAAATAACAGAAATAAGTCCCTCTTTATGAGTAATTATTTTAACTGAACTGGATTAAACTCTCATTCAAAAGACAGAGATTGGCAGAATGGATAAAAACACACAATCCAACTATATGCTACCAATAAGAGACTCACTTTAGATCCAAAGCATAAATAGATTGAAGGTGAAAGGATAAAAAAAGATATCCATGCAAATAGTAACCAAAGAGAGCAGAGGTGGCTCTACTAATATCATACAAATAGACTTTAAATTTAAAAAGATTACAAGAGAAAAAGAAGGATATTATGAATTAATAAAAGGTTCAATACAGCAAGAAAATACAATAATTATAAACTTCACAGCATAATAAAAGATCAGGAGAATATGTGAACCAAAATCTGAGAAAATTAAACAGGGAAATAATTTTACAATGATAATTGGAGACTTCAATGCCCCTCTCTCAGTAGCAAATAGAAAGCCAGAGAGAAGTTAAATAAGAAAATAAAGGACTTTAATGACACAATAAATTAACTATAAGAGACATAAACAGAACACTCTTCCAAAAAAAACCCAGCATACATATTCTTCTTAGTAACATGGTTTTTTCCAGGATATGTTATGCCAAAAAATAAGTATCAATATATTTGAAAATCATACAAGATAGTTATCAAAGTGTCTTCTCTTACCACAATGGGATAAAGCTAGAAATCAACAACCAAACTAATACTGGAAAATTTGAAAATCTGTAATAACTAAACAAAACATTCTTTTTTAAAATTTTATTTTACTTTAATTTTTTCATTTATATTGATGTCTTAGTTTATAAGATTGTGGGGTTTTAGTTGTACATTATTATTTGTCTGTCACCATATGGATGCATCCCTCACCCCTTATGCCCACCCCCCAACACCCTTCCTCCTGGTAACCACCAACCACTTTTCTCTCTCAGTGTGTTAGTTTTTATTCCACACATGAGTGAGATCCTGCAGTGTTTGTCCTTCTCTCTCTGGCTAATTTCACTTAACATAATACTCTCTAGGTCCATCCATGTTGTTGCAAATGGGACAGGTCTGTCTTTGTTTTTATGGCTGAGTAATATTCTATTGCATATATATACCACATTTTCTTTATCTGATCATCAGTCGAGGGACACTGGGGTTGCTTCCATTTCTTGGCTATAGTGAATAATGCTGCCATAAACATTGGGGTGCATAAGCCTCTTGTGATGGTTGATTTCATGTCCCTTGAGTAGCTACCTAAGAGTGGGAATCCTGGATCATAAGGTCTTTCTATTTTTAATTTTTTGAGGAATCTCCATACTGTTTTCCACAGTGGCTGCACCAGTTTAAATTTCCACTAGCAGTGTTTTAGGGTCCATTTCTCCACAACCTCTCCAACATTTGTTATTTTTTGTCTTGGTGATTATAGCCATTCTAACAGGTGTAAGGTGATATCTTAGTGTAGTTTTGATTTGCATTTCCCTGATTAGTGATGTTGAACATCTTTTCATATGACTTCATCAGACTACAGAGCTTCTACAAAGCAAATGAAACCAGAATCAAAATGAATAGAACACCCACCAGCTGGGAGAAAAATATTCACAAATTGTATATCCAACAAGGGTTTAATCTCCATAATATAGAAAGAACTCACACAACTGAACAACAACAACAAAAACAAACAACCTGATCAAAAAATGGGTAAACAAAACACTCAAATAATAAATTGGTTAAAGAAAAAATGAGAAGAGAAATTAGTAAATACTTAGAGATGAGTGAAAATGAAATACAGCATACCAAAATTTATGGTACAGTGAAAACAATGCTAAGGGTAAATTTACATCTATAGATACTTACATGAAAAACCAAGAAAGATCTCAAATCAACAACCTAACTTACAACTTAAGAAACTGGAAAAAGGTGAACAAACCAATTTCAAAGCAAGAAGAGAAATGAAAAAAATAAAAATTAAGAGCAGAGATAAGTAAAATAGAGAACAGAAAAACAACAGAGAAAATCAATAACATTAAAAGTTGGTTCTTTAAAAGACCATAAAAATGGACAAGGTTTTAGCTGGATTGACTAAGAAAAAGTGACAACACTCTACAAAAATCATAAAAGGAAGTAGGGGCATTACTATTGATTGTACAGAAGTAAAAAGGATTATGAGAGTACTATGAACAATTTATGCCTAAAGCTTGGATAACCTACATGAAATGGATAAATTCCCCAACCTGCAAAACCTACCAAGGCTAAATCATGAAGAAAGAGAAAATCTAGATAGACCTATAACTAGTAAAGAAATTGAATCAGTAATCATAAATCTTCTGACAAATAAAAGCCCTGGACCAGATGGCTTCATTGGTGAATACTACCAAACAATTGAAGAAGAACTAATACCAGTTCTTCTCAAATTTTTCTTAAAAAATGTAGAAAAAATAATATTTTCTAACTCTTTCTATGAAGCCAGCATTACCCTGATTCCAAAGCTATACAGACACTGCAAGAAAAGGAAAACTACAGACCAATATTCCTGATGAACATTGATGCAAAATACTAGCAAACTGAATTCAGCAGCATATTAAAAGATTATACACCATGACCAACAGGGATTTATTCCTAGAATGTTATTATGGCTCAACATACAAGAATCATTCAATATAATACACTACATTAACAAAATAAAGGGAGCAAAAGCACATGGTTATCTCATTTAATGTAGAAAAAGCATTTCACAAAATACAACAACTCTCAACAAACTCAGAATTAAAGGAAACTACCTCATCATAATAAAATACACGTATGAAAACCCCACAGTGAACATCATACTCAATGGTAAAAGAATGAACATCTTTCATCCAATATGAAGAACAAAACAAGGATGCCCCCCTCCCCACTTCTATTCAGTGTAGTACTGGAAGTTCTAGCCAGAGTGATTAGGCAAGAAAAAGCAATAAAGTGCATTCAAATTAGAAATGAAAAAGATATGATGTTATATGTAGAAAATCCTAAATTCCACAAAAAGCTGTGGAAATTAATAAAATAAGTCAAAAAAGTATCAAGATACAAAGTCAATACATAAAAAAAGAGTTGAATTTCTATATGGTTAAAATGAACACTTTAAAAAGGAAGTTACTAATACAATTTGATTTCCAATAGCATCAAAAAGAATAAAATACTTAGGAATTATCTTAAGCAAGGAGGTGAAAGGCTTGTACAATAAATAGTAGAAAACATTGCTGGAAGAAATTAAAGAAGACTCAAATAAATAGAAAGACATTCCATTTTTACATATTGGAAGATTTAATATTGTTAAAATGTTCATGCTGTCCAAAGCAGTCTACACATTTGATGCAAATCCTATGAAAATCCCAGTGACATTCTTTTGCAAAAACAAGGAAACTCATCCTAAAAAGTAAACACAAAAATATAATAAAACAAAACAAAAATAAATATAGACACAATTTTTCCCCGTGTATCCATTCATTCTCATTTTTTACTATGGTAAAAAATACGTAACATAATGGCCAAAATTCAGACCACTGACAACACCAAAGGCTGGTGAGAATGTGGAGGAAAAAGAAGTCTCATTCATTGCTGGTGGAAATTCAAAGTGGCATAGCTACTTTTGAAGACTGTTGGCAGTTTCCCACAAAAATAAATACATTCTTACCATATAATCCAGCAATTTTATTCCTTGGTATTGACCCAAAGGAGTTGAAAACATATGTCTGCACAAAAACCTACACATGAATGTTTATATCAGCTTTATTCATAACTGCCAAAACTTGAAAACTACCAAGATACTTTTCTGTAGATGATGGATACATAAGTTGTGGTACATCCATTCAATGGAATATTATTCAGCACTAAAAGGAAATGGGCTATGAAGCCCTGAAAAGACATGGAGGAACCTTAAAGGCATGTTACCACATGAGAGAAGCCAATCTTCAAAGGGTACATACCATATATTTCCAACTATGTGACATTATGCAAAAGTCAAAACTATGGATATAGTAAAAAGATCAGTGGTTGCCAGGGTTTAAGAATGGAAATGAATAGTTAAAGAACAGAGAATCTTTAGGAGAGTGAAATTACTCTGTGTGATACTGTAATGGTGGATATATGTCATTATATATTTGTCCAAACCAGCAAACTGGACAAAACCAAGAGGGAAACATTGCAAATTATAAGCTTTAGGTGATTATGATGTGTCAATATAGGATCATCATTGTAAAAAAAATTATCACTCTGGAGGTGGATGTTGATATTGGGGGTGATAGTGGATGGATGTTGGAAGCAGATGTTGAAAATTAGGGAAATCATGCGTGTGCAGAAGTAGAGGGCTATATGGAAATTCTCTGTATTTTCTTCTCATTTTGCTGTGAACCTAAAACTGCACTAAAATTAGTATATATATTTTAAAACATAAAATTTGCCATCTTATCCTTTTTGAAGTGTACATTTCAGTAATGTTAAGAAAATTCTCATGTTGTGCAATAGATTTGTAGAACATTTTCATCTTCCAAAATTGAATTTCTATAACCATTTGATCATTCCCTGTATACTCTTCTCCCCATTCCTTGACAACCACCATTCTCCTTTCTATTTCTATGGGTCTGACTATTTTAGCAGCATCATGTAAGTGGAATCATACAAATATTTATATTTTTGTGACTAAATTATTTCCCTTAGCATAATGTTCTCAAGGTTCATCCATGTTGAAACAAGTATCTGTATGGTTTTCTTTTTCTAAGGCTTAATAATATTCCAATGCATACTGGAAACATTCCACATTTTCTTAATCCCAATCATCCATTGATAGATATTTTAATTGCTTACATCACTTGTCTATTGTGAATAATGCTGAAAAGAACATGAATGTGAAATATCTCTTCAGGATCATACTTTCAATCCTTTCAGATATCTACCTGAAGTGGAATTGCTGGATCACATGGTAATTCTACTTTTAATTTTTGAGGAAATGCCATAGTTTACTCATAGGGCTCACATCATTTTATGTTCCCAGCAACAGGATGCAATAGTCCCAGTTTCTCCAATATCATCATACACACTATTTTGTAGTCTTTTTTATAGTGTGCATCCTAATAGGTGTGAAGTGAAAGTTCAATGTAATTTGGTTTGCATTTCTCTAATAATTAGTGACATTGAGCATCTTTCCTCATACTTTTTTGGCTAACATATCTTCTATGGAGAGTCGTCTATTCAAGTCATTTGCCTATATTTAAATCAGGTTCTTAATTTTTTTCTTGAGTTTTGGAAGATCTTTATGTATTCTGGACATTAATCCCTTATCAGACATATGGTTTGCAAATACTTGCACATCTCATTCCGTGAGTTGCCTTTCACACTTTTGATTGTGTTGCTATGCCAAAAAGATTTTGTTTGATGTGGTTTGTCTATTTTTGAATTGTTGCCTGTGCATTTGGTGTTATATCCAAGAAATTATTAGTCAACACAATTAGTCAATGTGATGCAGATTTCCCCCTATATTTTAATCTAAAAGTTGTATAGTTTTAGGCCTTTAATCCATTTTAATTAATTTTTTGTATATAGTATAAAGTAAGAGACCAGTGTCATTCTTTTGGATGTACATGTCCAGTTTTCCTAACACCATTTGTAAAGAGACTATCCTTTCCTTTTTGTGTAGCTTTGACACCTTTGTCAAAAATGCTTGACTATACATCTAAGGGTTTATTTCTGGGCTCTTGATTCCTTTCCTTTGGTCTGTGTCTATTTCTATGCAAGCACCATACTGTTTTGATTACTATAGCTCTGCAATGTAGTTTGAAATCAGGAACAGTGATGTCTCTTGCTTTGTTTTTCTTTCTCAAGGTTGCTTTGGCTATTCGGAGTATTTTGTGATTCCAAACAAATTTTGAAGTGTTTCCTCTACTTCTAGAAAAATGCCATTGGATTTTGATAGGTATTACATTGAATCTATGGTTCAATGGCTTTGGGTAATATGGACTTATTAACAATATTAATTCTTGTGATTCAAGAACACAGGATATCTTTCCTGATGTTTGTTTCTTCAATTTCTTTCATCAAAGCC
Organism: Tapirus terrestris; assembly: GCA_004025025.1. Classification (NCBI taxonomy): domain Eukaryota; kingdom Metazoa; phylum Chordata; class Mammalia; order Perissodactyla; family Tapiridae; genus Tapirus; species Tapirus terrestris. The sequence continues at coordinate 175,743 of PVID01001833.1, forward strand.
ATGATTTTCAGTACACAGATCTTTTACCACTTTAGTTAAATTCATTCCTGAATATTGTATCTTTTTGATGCTATTGTGAATGGTATTTTTTTAATTTCAATTTCAGATGTTTTCTTGTTAGTATATAAAAACACCACTGTTTTCTGTATGTTTATTTTGTGTCCTGAAAATATACTGAAATCATTGACAAGTTCTCATAGTTTTTTGGTGGAGTATTTGGGATTATCTATGATAAAATCATACAATCTGCAAATGAAGAAAACTTTACTTTTCCCTTTCTTATTAGATGCTTTCTGTTCCTTCTTTTATTGAGATGTAATTGATATACAACATTCTATTAGTTCCAGGTGTACAACATAATAATTTGATATTTGCATATATTGCAAAATGATTACCATAATAAATCTACTTATCTGTCACCATCCATAGTTACAAAATTTTTTTCTTGTAATAAGAACTTTTAAGATTTACTCTTTTAGCAACTTTCAAATATGCAATACAGTATTATTAATACAGTGTATACATATACACTATACACAATACAATTGCCATACTGTACATTATATCCCCATGAGTTTTTTTATACTTGAACTTTGTATCTTTTTAGTCCATTCACTCATTTCACACAACCCCCACCTCCTGCCTCTGGCAAAGACCAAACTGTTCTCTGTATCTATGAGCTTGTGGGCTTTTTCTTTTTAGATTTCACAAGATCAGATGGTATTTGTCTTTCTCTGTCTGACTTATTTCATTTAGCATAATACACTCTAAGTCTATCAATGTTGCCACAAAAGCCAAGATTTTATGACTTTTTATGGCTGAGTAATATTTGATTGTGCATATGTGCTAATCTTTATCCATTCGTTCAACAATGGACACTTACATTGTTCCTATAATCTGACTATTGTAAATAATGCTGCAATGAACATGGGAATGCATATGTCTTTTCAAGTTAGTGTTTTTGTTTTCTTCAGATAAACACCCAGACGTGGAGTTTCTGGGTCATATGGTAGGTTTTTTTGTTTTGTGAGATAATAATAGTTTATAACATTATATAAATTTCAGGTATACATCATTATATTTCAATTTTTGTATAGCATACATCATGTTCACCACCAAAAGTCTAGTTACCACCCATCACAAACATGTGCCCCTTTAGCCCTTTTACATATTTATTTTATAACAGGAAGTTTTTGCCTTTTTAATACCTTCACCCATTTCACCCAACCCCTACCCCCTTCCCCTGTGCTAACCACCAGTATAATCTCTGTGTCTATGTGTTTATTTGCTATTGTTGTTTTTTTATCTTCCAAATATGGGTGAAATCTATGGTTTTTGTCTTTCCCATCTGACTTGTTTTGCTTAGCATAATACACTCAAAGTCCATCCATATTGTCACAAATGGCAAGATTTCATCTTTTTTATGCCTGAGTAGTATTCCATTGTGTATTTACACCACATATTTATTTCACCTGTTGATGGGCACTTAAATTGTTTCAAAGTCTTGGCTATTGTGAATATTACTGCATTGGACATAGGGGTGCATGTATCTTTTCAAATTAGTGCTTTTTTGTTCTTTGGATAAATACCCTGAAGTGGAATAGCTGGATTATATGGCTGTTTTACTTTTAACTTTTTGAAGAATCTCCATAGTGTTTTCCATAGTGTCTACACTAATTTACATTCCCACCAGCAGTGCATAAGAGTTCTCTTTGCTCCACATCCTCTCAAACAGTTGCTATTTCTTGTCTTTCTAAAAGCCCTTCTGATGAACATGTGGTGATATCTCATTGTAGTTTTGATTTGCATTTCCCTAATAATTAGAGATGTTGAGCATCTTTCCATGTACTTGTTGGCCTTCTGTATATCATCCTTGGAAAAATGCCTATTCACATCCTCTGCCCATTTTTTAATCAGATTGTTTGGTTTTTTGCTATTGACTTGAGTTTCTTATATATTTTGGACATTAACTCCTTATCAGATATAGGACTTGCAAATATCTCTTCCAATTCAGTAAGTTGCCTTTTCATTTGCATCACTGTGCAGAAGCTTTCTCATAAGTGTAGCCCCACTTGTTGATTTTTGCTTTTGTTGCCTTTGCTTTTGTTATCAAATCCAAAAAATCATTGCTGAGGTAGATGTCAAGGAGTTTCTACAATTTTTATGATTTTAGGTCTTATACTTAAATCTTTTATCCATTTGAGTTAATTTTCTGTATGTTGTAAGATAGTGATCCACTTTCAATCTTTTGCATGTGGCTTTCCAGTTTTCCCAAGACCATTTATTGAAGAGGCTGTCATTTCCCTATTGCAAATTCTTGGCTCTTTTGTTTGATGCCTTTCATTTCTTATTCTTGCCTGACTGTTCTGGCCAGGATTTGAATAGTAGTTGTTGAATAGGAGCAGTTATGAGTGGGCATAATTTTCTGGTTCTTGATCTTAGAAGAAAAGATCTCAACCTTTCAAAATTGCATATGATGTTAGCTTTAGGTTTGTTATATATGACTTTTATTGTGATAGTTATGTTTCTTCCATACCCAATTTGTTGAGTTTTTACCATGAAAGGATGTTGCATTTGGGAGGAGGCAGTGAGGAAGATTAACCCTGAGCCAACATCTGCGCCCATCTTCTTCTATATTGTATATGGAATGCTGCCACAGCATGGCTTGATAAGCTGTGTGTAGGTCCACACCCAGGATTTGAGCCTGTGAACACTGGGCTGCCAAATCAGAGCAAGTGAACTTAACCACTACACCACCAGGCCAGCCCCAAGGATGTTGCATTTTGTCAAATGTTTTTCTGTATCCATTGAGATGATCATATGATTTTTATATTTCTTTCTATTAATATGATGCATCACATTTATTGATTTTTTTGTATTAAATCATCCTTGAATCCCAGGAATGAATCTCACTTGATCATGGTAAGTGATTCTTTTTGTGTGTTATTGAATATGGTGTTATTCATTCAGTTTTTTTCATCAATATTTATCAGGGATATTGGTCTATAATTTTATTTTCTTGCAGTGTCCATATCTGGCTTTTGTATTAACATAATGCTGGCCTGATATAATGAGCTTGGGAGTGTTCCCTCCTCTTTAATATTTTGGAAGAGTTGTGAATGATTGGCATTAATTCTTTAAAAGTTAGGTAAAATTCACTAGTGATATCTGTTCCTGGGTGTTTCTTCCTTAGGAGGTTTTTGATTTTAGGTTCAATCTTCCTATGCATTCATGCTCAGAATTTCTATTTCTGTTCACAGTAGCATGTTATAAAACTATGGATTTTTGTGGCATAAGTTATAATGTCTTCTCTTTCATTTCTGATTTATTTATTTGAATAGTCTTTCTTTCATTCTTAATCTGGTTTAATCTTTTCTTTCTTTATCTTTTTCTTTTCAAAAGCCCAGCTCTTAGTTGTGTTGGTCTTTTCAATTGTTTTTCTGTTCCTATTTAATTTATTTCCACTCTCATCTTTGTTATTTTCTTTCTTCTGCTTATCTTGGGCTTAGTTTTTTTCTTTTTCTAGTTCCTTGAGGTGTCAAGTTCCTTGTTGTTTACTTGAGATATTTCTATTTTCCTAATGTGCATTTATTGCTATAAGCTTCCCTCTAAGAACTGTTTCTGCAGCATTCCATAGGTATGGTATATTGTGCTGACACTTCATTACTTTTTAAATATTGTTAAATTTCCATTCGGATTTATTCCTTAACCCATTGGTTATTCAGGAGTGTGTTGTCTAGATTCCATATATTTGTAATTTTCTAGCTCTTGCTTTGTTTTCCATTTCTAGTTTTATGCTATTTTAGTCAGGTAAGATATTTGGTATTATTTCATTTGGTATTATTTCAATCATCTTAGATTTGCTAAGTTTTGTTTTTTGGCTTATCATATGATCTATCTTTGAGAATGCTTGATATTATTGTCTGTCTCATTCTATTGACAGTGATATTATCAGCAAGGAATTCCTGAGGCACTCACCTGGGCCAATTCTACTTGTGGCAAGCCCCCACAGACATTTTTCCAAAAGGAGCCAATGTTGTGGCAGACCAAAACTTGTAGTTCTTATTATGTTCCTAAGATTCATCTAAGAAAGAAACCACCAGAGAACTTTGAAGAATAAGATTTAGTACTTACAGGTCCTATGGGGTACATGGGCACAGCCAAGGGCCACATTGAAGAGAGGAAGGGAATGCATACCTAGGGCTTTGCCTTTATTGAACCTAAGGATAGGGTGTCTAGGGTTTCATGCTTTACTTTTTATTGGCAAATTTAGAACATAAGAGAGGAAATTAGGGTGAGGAAAGGAAAAAGTAGGGTCAATGAAAAGTCAGTATCTAGGTTACCCAGAACTTTCTAAAAGGGGAATTTCTTGTGGGGAGACAGTCTGGTTTCTTATCTAGTTTTTACTAGTAATTTTGGTACCTGGCTGGCAATGTGTTTATTCAAGATGGATGTCTCTGAAATGGTTGCCTCACAATCAAAAGCTTAATGTCAGCTTGCACTCACACATTGCCCATGTATACTTAAGAATGTGTATTCTGTTGCTACTGGATGGAATGTTATTTTCATGTCTTTTAGGTCCATTTGGTCTAAACTATGGTTCAACTCTGTTGATTTTTTTGTTGATTTTCTTTCTGGATCATCTATCCATTACTGAAAGTGGGGTGTTAAATTTCCTAATATTATTGTATTGTTGTCTATTACTCCCTTCAGATATGTTTGCATTTGCTTAATATATTTAGGTGCTCCAATAATAAATTTACAGTTATTATATCTTCTTGATGAATTGACTTCTTTATCATTATATAGTAACCTTTGACTTATCATTTTTGGCTTAAAATCTTTTTTGTGATATAAGTATAGCCACCTCACTTTCTCTTTTTTCCTACTTGCATGTAATTGCTTTTTCCATCCCTTTACTTTGAGCTGTTGTGTGTTTTTAAATCTGAAGGAAGTCGCTGGTAGGCAGCATATAGGTGGGTCTTGTTGTTTTATCCATCCATCCACACTGTGCCTTTTGATTAGAGAATTTAATTCATTATAATTTAGAGTAATTAGTGATAGGGAAGGACTTACTAATGACAACTTACTACTTGCTTTCTGAATATTGTGTAGATACTTTTCTCCTTTCTTTCTTACTGCCTTTCTTTGTGAGTTGATTATTTTTTATGTGGTCCACTCTGATTCACTTGTCTTTATCTTTTGGAAATCTACTATAATTTTTTGCTTTGTAGTTACCATGAAGCTTCTATGAAACATCTTACATATATATATATATTAGTCCATTTTACACTGACAGTAACTTAACTGTGATTACGTACAAAAACTCTACCATGTTATTCTTCCTTCTTTTATGTTTTTAATGTCACAATTTACCTCTTTTTGTATTATACATATTATGCAATTATAGTAGCTATAACTATCTTTAGACTCCTTTTTTAACCTTTGCAATATAGTTACACGGTTAACACACCATTGTAGCACAAAATTAGAGCTCTCTGAATCTGACTGTATGTTTCATTTTACCAGTTTGTTGTATATTCATGTTACTGATTAACTTCTTTTCATTTCACCTTGAAGAATTCCTTTCAGAATTTTTTGTAAGGCAGGTCTAGTGGTGCCATGAACTTTCTCAGATTTTGTTTATCCAGGAAAGCTGTTATTTCTCCTTCATTTGTGAGGGAAAACTTTGCCAAACAGAGTATTCTTGACTTGATTTTTTTTTTTCTTTCAGCATCTTGAATATATTATTCCACTCTCTCTTGGCCTGCTGTTTTGTTATTTTCTTAATGATTTCTATCTCTTTGTTAAATTTCTCATTTGTGTTTGTGTGTGTGTGTGTGTGTGTGTGTGTATGTGTGTGTGAGGAAGACCAGCCCTGAGCTAATGTCCATTGCCAATCCTCCTCTTTTTTGCTAAGAAAGACTGGCCCTGGGCTAACATCCATGCCCAACGTCCTCCACCTTATATAGGATGCTGCCACAGCATGGCTTGACAAGTGGAGCATCCGTCCATGCCCAGGATCTGAACCTGTGAAACCCAGGGCTGCTGAAGGGGTTAACTGAACCACTGTGCTACTGGGCTGGCCCCAAATTTCTTATTTTTTCATGTATTGTTTTCCTGATTTCATTGAATTTTCTTTCTTTGTTTTCTTGTCGCTCATTGAGTTTCCTCAAAACAGCTATTTGAGTTCTTTTTTGGGCAAATCACAGAATTCCGTGTCTTTGTTTTCGGTTATTGGAGGATTGTTTTAATTTTTGATGATGTCATGTTTACTTGATTCTTCATATTCTTGGAGTTTTCATTTTAAGTAGCAGTCACCTCCTCCAATTTTTACTAGAGATTTTTTTTGGTCCTACTTATATTCAGGGTCACTCTTTCACCTTGTATAAACACAACTGCTGCAAGCTTCTTGCTTCCTCTCATGGCAGAACTGTTATGCTTGTATGTCCTCTCTTGATCTTACAGTCTACAAGCCTAGCTGTTGTTATCCTCTATTTTGTTTTCTCAAAAGTGGCAAAACTGATCAAGACTGATTTCTCCCTCACCTGCAGACACTGTTTTGTTTTTTGTGTAGTCTCTCTGTCTACCTCAGTTTTCCTTCACTGCCACCCTTGGGAAAGTACATAGGTAGATGGTCAGCAGAGTGGGTAGAGGTTTGTGTTTGGCACCCAGACAATTGGGGGTGCCCTTAAACCAGTTAAGGGAATCTTGAGTAAGTTTTTCCAAATGGTTTGTGGACAATCTTACTGGAATCTAGAACACAGTCAGCAGGAACTGTATGCCTTAAATGATCTCTGATATACATAACTGCCTCTTTCCTGACCTTCTCCCCCCACCTAGACATGAAATTCTCACTAACACTCTGGGATAGGAAGTGTTTTCTTTAGCAGTGTCCAACATAGCTGGTGAAGCTGGTGCTCACTCATTACTCTCTTTTCTCTGACCCCAGGAGGGATCCCTGGCCTCCTCTTTCTGCAAGTTATGCTACTTTAGAGAGAGGAGTAATGCAGGCAAAGTTCCTCTCACCCATTCAAGAGCATCCAAAGTTATATTATATTTATTATAATATATATATATATATATATACACACATATGTACATTTTTTTCTCTGTTGGGGTGCTGGGATTTTTTCTCTACAAATACTTTTGCATCTGTGGGTATTTTCCCAAGTTAGAATTTTCCAGATGCCATAGCCAAGAGGAGTTGAAGCCCGTTCACAGGCTCCTGTCTGCTTCACAGCATATAGTGGGTCTGTCTGCCTATTTTCCAATGCACATATGGGCAAGGCTCTTTCTAGATCACTTGATATGGCATTGGATCCTAAAACTTCCCTAGAGGCACTTTTGTTTGTGGATAGATGTTGAATTTTAGATGATAAGAGGGGACAAAATTGAGAGATTTCTTATGTCAATATGATGCTGATGTCACCCACATTTGTTTTCCTTTTTCATGAGCTAAATTGAGATAAAACTGAGATACAATATTCTGTACATTTAAGGTGTAAAATATGGTTACTAGATACATGACTATATTCAGAAATGTTAACCAAAACAAGGTTAGTTAACGCATTCTTCACTTCATATAATTACTATTTTGTTGTTGTTATGATGAGAACACAAAAGCTCTACTCTCATAGCAACTTTCAAATATACAAAACAGCATTGATAACTATAGAAACCATGCTCTATGTTAGATCCTGGCACTTTTTTGTCTCATAACTAACAGTCTGTGCCCTTTGACCAACATCTCCCCATTTTACCCATCCTTTAGCTCATGGCAACCACCATTACATTCTTTTTCTATGAACTCAAGGTTTTTGGATTCTACATATAAGAGAGATCATTTGGTCTTTGTTATTCTTTGAATCACTTCACTTAACATAATGCTCTCAAGGTCCTTTCGTGTAGTGACAATCACAGGATTTTCTTCTTTTTATATCCAAATAATATTTCATTGTATATATACCACTTTTTTTGCATCCATTCATTCACTAGATAAAGAATTAGGTTGTTTCCATGTCTTGGCTATTATGAATAATGTTGCAATGAGGGTGCAGATATTTCTATGAGATAGAGATATCATTTTCTTTATATAACCAGAATTGATATTGCTGGATAACATAATAGTTCTATTTTTAATTTTTTGAGGAAACGCCATACTGTTTTCCATAGAGGCAGGGAAATTTACATTCCCACCAACATTGAACGACGTTTTCCTTTATTCATATCCTCACCAGCACTTATCTCTTGTTTTTTTGAAAATAGCCATTCCAGCAAGTATGAGCTATTATGTTGCAGTTTTGATTTGCATTTTACTGGTGATTAATGATGTTTAGTTCATTTACATGTACTTGTTGGTCATTTCTATGTCTTCTATTGAAGAAATGCCTATTCCAGTATTCTCATATTTTATCAATTACTTGTCTTTGCTATTGAGGTTTTTTTGTGTAAACTTCAATTTTTTTCAATTATTTTATTGATATCATAGTGATTTATAGTATTATGTAATTTCAGGTGTACATTATTATCAATTTCTGTATAGACTACAGTGTTGCTCACCACTAGTAGTCTAATTTTTATCCATCACTATATATATGTGCCCCTTTATGCCATTCATCCCCCACCCAGCCCTCTTCCCTTCAAGTTGCCATTTACCTGTTCTCTTTATCCATGTGTTTATCTTCCACATATGAGTGAAATCATGCAGTATTTGTCTTTCTTTCTCTGGCTTATTTTGCTTAATATCATACCCTCAAGGTCCATCCATGTTGTTGCAAATTAAAAGATTTTGTCTTTTTTATGGCTGAGTAGTATTCCATCACATATATATATAGAACATATCTTCTTTATAGAAGGGCACTTGGGTTTTTTCTGTGGCTTGGCTATTGCAAATAATGCTGCAATGAACATAGGGGTGCATAAATCTCTTTGGATTATCAATTTCAAGTTTTTTGGATAAATACCCAGTAGTGGGATAGCTGGATCATATGGTATTGGTATTTTAAATTTTTTGAGACATCCCTACACTGTTTTCCATTGTGGCTGAACCAGTTTGCATTCCCACCAGCAGCGTATGAGGGTTCTCTTTTCTCTGCATCCTCTTCAACATTTGTTGTTTTTTTGTCTTGGTGATTATAGCCATTCTGACCAGTGTAAGGTGATATTTCATTGTTGTTTTGATTTGCATTTACCTAATCATTAGTAATGTGGAACATCTTTTCATGTGTCTTTTGCTCATCTGTATGTCTTCTTTGGAGAAATGTGTATTCATATCTTCTGCCCATATCTCAATCGGGTTGTTTGTTTTGTTGTTGTTGAGTTGTATGAGATCTTTATATATCTTGGAAATTAATCCCATGTTGGATATATGAGTTGCAAATATTTTCTTCCAGTTGCTGGGTTGTCTTTTTATTTTGTTCATGGTTTCCTTTGCCTTTCAGAAGCTGTTGAATCTGATGTAGCCCCATTTGTTAACTTTTTTCTTTGGTTTGCCTTGCCTGAGTAAAGATCATATTCAAAAAGATACAGCTAAAACTGATGACAAAGAGTGTACTGCCCATATTTACTTTTAGGAATGTTATGGTTTCAGGTGATACATTCAAGTCTTTCATCCATTTTGAGTTAATTTTTGTATAAGGTACAAGATAATGGTCTACTTTCATTCTTTTGCATGTGGCTGTCCAGTTTCCCCAATACCATTTATTGAAGAGATTTTCCTTTCTCTGTTGTATGTTCTTGGCTCCTCTGTCAAATATTAACTCTCCACAAGTGTATAGTTTTATTTCTGAGGTTTCAGTTCTGTTCCATGGATCTGTGTGTCTGTTTTTGTGCCAGTAACATGCCATTTTGATTAATAAAGCTTTGAAGTATATTTTGAAATCAGGGGATTGTGATGCCTCCAGCTTTATTCTTTTTTCTCAGGATCACTTTGGCAATTCGAGGTCTTTTGTTGTTCCATATAAATTTTAGGATTCTTTATTCCATTTCTGTGAAGATTATCATTGGGATTCTGATTGGGATTGCATTGAACCTTTAGATTGCTTTCAGTAATATAGACATTTTAACTATGTTTATTCTTCCAATACATGAACATGGAATATCTTTCCACTTCTTAATGTCTTCCTTGATTTCTTTCAATAATGTCTTATAATTTTCAGTATACAGGTCTTTCACCACTTTAGGTAAATTTAATCCTAGATATTTTATTCTTTTTGTTGCCGTTGTACATGGGATTGTATTCTTGACTTCTCTTTCTGCTAGTTCATTATTACTGTTTAGAAATTCAAATGATTTTTGTAAATTGATCCTGCAAGTTTGCTGTAGTTGCTGATTATTTCTACTAGTTTTCTGATGGATTCTTTAGGGTTTTCTATATATGCAGAAGCATGTCATCTGCAAAGAGTGAGAGTTTCATTTCTTCCTTTCCAGTTTGGATTCCTTTTATTCCTTTTTCTTGCCTGATTGCTCTGGCCAATACCTCCAGTACTATGTTGAATAGGAGTGGTGACAGTGGGCACCCTTGTTATATTCCTGTTCTCAGAGGAGTGGCTTTTAGTTTTTCACCATTAAGTATGATGTTGGCTGTGGGTTTGTCATATATGGCCTTTATTATGTTGAGGTACTTTCCTTCTATACCCATTTTATTCAGAGTTTTTATCATAAATGGATGTTGGACTTTGTCAAATGCTTTCTCTGCATTTGTGAAGATGATCCTGTTGTTTTTATTCCTCATTTTGTTAATATGGTTTATCACATTGATTATTGGATGTTGAACCATCCCTGTATCCCTGTTATAATTTCCACTTGATCATTGTGTATGATCCTTTAAATGTATTGCTGTATTTGGTTTGCCAACATTTTGTTGAAGATTTTTGCTTCTATGTTCACCAGAAACGTTGGCATGTAATTTTCCTTCTTCATGTTGTCTTTGCTTGGTTTTGGTATCAGGATAATTATGGCCTCATAGAATTAGTTAGGAAGCATTCCATCTTCAATTTTTTGGAATAGTTTCAGAAGAACAGGCATTAAATTTTCTTTGAATATTTGATATAATTCTCCAGAGAATCCATCTGGTCCTGCACTTTTGCTTTCTCAGACATTTTTTTATTACTGTTTTGATCTCTTTACTTGTGATTAGTTTGCTCAGATACTCTACTTCTTCTTGATTCAGTTTTGGGAAGTTGTATGATTATAAGAATTTATCCATTTCTTCTACGTTATCCAATTTTGGGGCAAACAGTTTTTCATAGTATTCTCTTATAATCCTTTGTATTTCTATGGTATCTATTGTAATTTCTCTCTTTCATTTCTAATTTTAATTTGTCTCCTCTGTTTTATTCTTAATGAGTCTGGCTAAGGCATTGTCCATTTTGTTTTTCTTCTCAAAGAACAACCTCTTAATTTCATTGATCTGTTCTACTATTTTTTTAGTCCCTATCTCATTTATTTCTGCTTAATTTTATTTCCTTCCTTCTTCTTACCTTGGCCTTCATTTGTTCTTCTTTTTCTAGTTCTGTTAGGTGTAGTTTAAGATTCCTTATTTGAGATTTTTCTTGATTGTTGAGGTGGGCCTGTATCACTATGAATTTCCCTTTTATATCCACTTTTGCTGCATTCCGTATGAGTTAGTATGTTGTATATACATTTTCATTTGTTTCCAGGTATTTTTAAATTTCTCCTTTGATTTCTTAATTGATCCAATGGTTCTTCAGTAGCATGTTGTTTAGTCTCCATGTGTTTTTACTTTCCAAGCTTTTTTTTTTTTTTTTCTTGTAGTTGACTTCTAGTTTCCTACTATTGTGGTTGGGAAAGATGCTTGATAAGATTTCAGTCTTCTTAAATTTAGTAAGGTTTTCCTTGTTTCCCAATATACAATCTGTCCTTGAGAATGTTCTAAGTGCACTTGAGAAGGATTAGCATTCTGCTGTTTCTCGCAGAATGCTTTCTCTATATATATCTAATTAAGTCAGCTGATTAAATGTGTCATTTATATCCACTATTTCCTTGTTGCCTTTCTGCCTGGGTGATCTATCCATTGATGTCAGTGGGATGTTGAGGTCCCCTACAGTTATTGTGTTGCTGTTATTTTCTCCCTTTAGGTCTATCAATATTTGCTTTATATACTTTAGTGTCTGTGTTAGCTGCATATATATTCACAAGTGTGCATTTACATTTAGAGTCCATAGTCCATTTACATTTAGAGTGATTATTGATATATGAGGGCTTTAACCTTCTCTTTTATCTCTTATTCTTCCTATTCTATATTTCCATTATTTCTCATTGATTTTGCTTTTCTTTTGACTCAATATATTTTCTAATTTTCCTTTTGATTTTCTCTTTGACTCACTGGTTCTTTAAGACAAATTTTCTTTTAAAGTGTGTTGTCTAATTTTCATATGTCTGTGAATTTTAAAATTTTCCATCTGCTATTGATTTCTAGTTCCATTCCATTGTGTTCGGCAAATATACTTGAAATGATTTTGATCCTCTTGAATTTGTTAAGACCTGCTTTTCTGGAAATTATTTCATTTGCACTTGAGAAGAATGTATATTCTATTCTTGAGAGGAATATTTTGAATAGGTCTGTTAGGTGTATGTGACATATTTTTGTTCAGATCTTCTATTTCCTTATTGATCTCCTGTCTATACATTCTACACCTTATTGAAGTGAGTATTGAAATCCCTCTTTAATTCCAGCAATATTTGCCTCAAATATTTGTGTCCTGTGGTTTTAGGTCCATACATATTTATGATTGTTTTATCATCCTGGTGATTTGAATTGTTATATTTATCTAATATACATCTTTGTCTTTTTGACCGTTTTTGACTTGGAGTCTATCTTTTTCTGATATATGTATGGCCACTTGTACTCTCTTTGGTCCATTTGCATGTAATGTGATTTTAAAGTCTTTCACTTTCAGCCTGTGAGACCTTAGACCTAAAATGGGCATCTTGTAAATAGCACAAAGATTTTTTTAAGTCCATTCCATCACTCTATGTCTTTTTTTTTTTGCTCAGGAATATTTGCCCTGAGCTAGCACCTGTTGCCAATCTTCCTCTATTTTGTATGTGAGCCACGGCCACAACATGGCTACTGACAAGGGGTGTAGGCCCATGCCCATGAACTGAACGCAGGCCACCAAAACAGAGTGCACTGAACTTAACCACCAGGTCACAGGGCTGGATCACCCTTTATGTTTTTTGGTAGGGGAGATTAATTCATTTACATTCAATGTAATATTGATAGAAGAGGACTTACTGTTTTCACTGTGTTTTGTTTTCTGTTTTGTAAATTTTTCCTAATCATTTCCTTCCTTGCTCTTTCCCCTTGTGTTTTGATGGTTGCTGATTTTTCATTGTTACATGATTTGAATTTTTTCTCATTTTCTTTTATATATTCACCATAGGTATTTTCATTGTGATTACTATGAGGATTACATAAAATTCTTATAACAATCTGTTTTTTTCTAGTAACAATTTAACTTCAATTCCAGACAAATAATCTACTCTTTTACCTCGTCACTTTATGTTACTGATGTCATAAAATATATTTTTTATGTTATGTATCCTTTATATGTTTTTATAATTATAGTTATTTTTGCCTTCTAACTTCTATACCAGAATTAAAAGTGAGTTATAAGTATCATTATAGTATTACAATATTTGGTATATTTTATAGAGTGTTACAGTATGCTCTGTCTATACATTTATTTTTACAAGAAAACTTTATACTTTAGTGTGTTTTTGTGTTGTTTTGAGTCCTTTTATTTCAACTCAAAGGACTCCCATTAACATTTACATAAGGCAGGTCTTGGTAATGAACTCTCTCAGCTTTTGTTTATCTGAGAACTTCTTGATTTGTCCTTCATTTTCAAAGAATATTTTTCATCTCAGTTGGCAGTTTTTTTCTTTCAGCACTTTGAATACATCATTCCTCTCCCTCTGTCCTGCAAGGTTTATTCTAAGAAATTCTCTGATAGCCTTGTAAAGGGTTTCTTTCTTTATGATGGATCTTTTCTGTTGCTTTCAAAATTCTCTTTTTGTCTATGACTTTAAGAAATTGATTAATTTGTGTCTAGCACTAAATTTCTTTGCATGTATCCTACTTAAAGACTTTTGGACTTTTTGAATCTAGATTTCCTTCCGGAATTCAGAAGTTTATGGCCATTATTTCTTGAATAAGTTTTCTGCTTCTTTCTCTCTCTTCTCCTCTAGGACTTCCATAAAGCAGATGTTAGTTGATTTAATGATATCCCAAAATCTCTTAGGTTTTATTGAGCCTTTATTATTCACTTTTCATTTTGTTCCTCTTGCTGAGTATTTTCAAATGACCTGTCTTCAGGTTCAACGATTTTTTTCTCTGCTTGATTGAGTCTGATATTGAACTCTACTAGTTTAGTGAATGTATTCTGAAGCTGAAAAATTTCTGATTCTTCTTTATATTTTCATCTCTTTATGATTGTTCTCATTTTATTCATGCATTGTTTTCTTACATTTTAGAGCATCTTTACCATGGTTCTTTTTAATTCTTTGTCAGGTTGTTTATTTATCTCTGTTTCTTTATTGAATTGAATGCAATTTCTCAATTTGAGAGGCTTACCATTTTCTTTTCCAGGAGCTCATAATATCTTCTTTACTCCTTCTGATATCTGCCTGCCAAACCACAAGTTCTCTTGTATAGCAAACTGACTTATCTTCCTTGTTCCTATTGGCCATTTGGCATCTAAAGTATGCTCCATGTCAGCACCCTAAGTCAGGCAAGACAGATACCAGTTTCTCAGGCAGCTGTCCAAAAATTTGAAATGTTGAGTGCATGCCCCTCCCTCCAGAGCAAGAATCCTTAAATTTTCACATTTTCCTAATTGTGCTGAGCAATATTGACAGTTGGCAGTCACCCCCTACACTTCTTTGTTGTCAGCAATACCCTGACATCCAAACTCTGCTGGTTTCTTCAGTGCTTCAGGTGAGGTAAGAGAGAAATCAGTCCCTTAAGCCATGTTGAGAAAAGCCAGAATGTTGGACATTTTCTTTACCCCCAGTGCATTCTCTCCTAGCACTGAATTGTGCTGACTTAGAGAGGGGCTGGTGCATTTAAAATGCAATCTCTCTTCTTACCCATTTCAGTCCAATTGTTCTCAGCTTTGTGCTAGGCTGGGTTTCTGCAACTTTTTAATTAGATTCTGGAATTTTCACAAAGGTATGTTTCTCAAAACATCATTGTTAAACTGGTGTTTCTGTGGGGAAAGAAGAGCTAGGATTTCCTATTTCACTATCTTGCTGACATTACTGCTTTTTTAATGTTAGGATTTACCACTGTAAATTTCTGTCTTAACACTGCTTTGACTGCATTCCATAAGTTTAGTATTTTGTGTTTTTGTTTTCTTTTGTCTCAAGGTATTTTCTGATTTCCTTCTTGACTTCTTTTTCATCTATTGCTTGCCTATGAAAGTGCTGTTTATTTTCACATATTTGTATATTTTTCTGTTTTCCTTCTGCTATTGATTTCTATTTTTAATCCATTATGATTGTTAAAGGTACCTTGCATAGTGTCAATGTTTTTAAATTATTAAGACTTTTTTGTGGCCTAATATATGGTTTATCCTGGAGGATATTTTCTGTGCACTTGAAAAAAAAAAAGGTGTATTCTGAGTTGTCAGGTGAAGTGTTAGGTCCAATCTGTCTATATTTAAGTCCTCCATTTTCTTATTTGCCTTCTGTGTAGTTGTTCTATCCATTTTGAAAGTAGAGTATTGAAGTCTATCACTATTACCATGTTGCTGTCTATTTCTTCCTCTGTATTTGTCAGTGTTTGCTTCATATATTTGGGAACTTTTATTTTAGGTGCATATATATTCATAATTGTTGCATCTTCCTGGTGAACTGACCCTTTTATTACTATATAATACTCCTTTTCTCTTTGGAAGTTTCTCAAAGTCTACTTTGTCTGAATATGTGTGTCCACACTTTCATTCTTTTTATTATCATTTGTATGGAATATCTTTTTCCAATCTGTAACTTTCAGCCTATGTATCTCCTTAGATCTAAAGTAAGTCTCTTGTAGATAGTATATAGGCAGAACTTGTTTTTTCAAATTTTTTCTAGGGACTGTAATACATTTACATGTGAAGTATTTCAAAAGAAAAGGAAAACTTAACTATTGTCATTTTGTTAACTGTTTCCTGTACGTATTGTAGATATTTTGCTCCTCTTTTCCTCTCTTGCTGAATTTCTTTGTGCGTATGTATGTGTTATGTATGTGTTTGTGTGTGATGTACTTTGATTCCCTTCTCATTTCTTTTTCTGTATATTCTGTAGGAATTTTCTTTATGGTTACCATGTAGATTACATATATCTTAAAGTTTTAATCTTATTTAAACTAACATCCTTAATCACACAAAAACTTCTTTTCTTTCTCAACACTGCCCACTTTCTTATTGATGTCACAATTTACAACCTTCTATGTTGTGTGTTCACTCACATAGTTACATATTTATTTTTATATTTTTGTCTTTTAAATTTTATACCAAAATTTAAAGAGATATACACACTATCATTAAAATACACAATTCTAAATTGTCTATATATTTAATTTTACCAAAGAGAGGTTTGTTAAGTCTTGGGTTTTTATATGAGTTCTTTCTTCAAATTTGTGAAATATTTTTGCCATTCTTTCTTCAGTAAAGCTCTCTTCTTTTTCTCTCTCTTCTCCTTCTAGGACTCTCATAATGCATTTACTGTTGGCCCCCAGGTGTTTCATAAGTCCCTCCGTTTCTGTTAACTTTTATTTCTTCTATTTTAAATTTTTGCTCTTCCATCTCATAATTTAAAGTGATCTCTCTTCAAGTTAATTTATTCTTTCTTCTGCTTGGTCAAGTCAGCTATTGAGCCCCCTAGTGAATTTTTATGTCCAGTTATTATATTTCTCAGTAGTAGAATTTCTGTTTGTTTTCTTAATTGTTTCTAACTCTGTTGAAATTCTCATTTTGTTCATGTGTTGTTTCCTTGTTTTATATATTTCTCTATTTGTGTTCTCTTTAGTTCTTTGATCATCTTTAATACAGTTATTTTAAATTCTTTGTCAAGTAAATCTGATAGATCTATGCTTTGGGATCAATTTCTATAGATATATTTTGTGCCACTGACTTGGTTTCATTTTCCCACTTTCCTGTCTTGTGATCTTTTGTTGAGATTAGAGTATTTGAAACAATAGTCACCTTACCCATTTTTCAGACTGGCTTTATGCAATAGAAGACCTTCACTATGAGCCTGGCTAGCGATTCTTGGGACCTCTCAAACCTCTCTTGGGTGTGTCTTTGTCTCTGCTTATGTGTGTAATTTCCAAGTTAAAGTTTAATTTCCAAGTGAAAGTCTTTTTGTCTTCAGGAATGTGTAATCTGTTTTTCCCTTGGTGTCTTCCTGTGGTACTGCAGTGTCTTTGGTGGTGTAGTAAACCAATGTGCTTGCATTTGTTCTCCATGGACTCCAACCCACCTTCCAACATATACTACACTTCGTTTCACTGCTTCCACTCAGGTGAGATAGAAACTAACACTTTGGGCAGCCCCCACAAAGTTCCAAATGTTGGACATATATTTTCCGTTTCTTTCCCTCATGAAACAGAAGACAAAAGTTGGTAGTTTTCTCCTAATTTCCTACATTGTGTTTGGGAGTGTGAGGGACTGTGGTGGGCAAAATATAATGAACTTTCCTACTTGCCTTGATGTGGCTTTCTTGCCTTTGTGCACATGTGCTGCAACTTCTTAATTGGTTTTTGGAGTTCTCTCAAAGGCAACCTGATTTATATGTTGTTGATAAGTAGTGTCTCCATGGGAGAAAAGGGCCTGTGTCTTCATATTCTGCCAAACTTCTGATATTTTTTAAAATATACAACAGATATTTTATTAAAATATAATTATTATAGATAATTAATGCCAAGTCCAAAAATAGACAAAATGAATACATTTCTAGATATGTAAGAAGTGACCAAAATTGGGGAAATATGCAATAGTGGCTAGAATATACCTATTGATGATCAAAGATCTCTCCTCCCCAAAAGTTTCAGGTTAAAATGTTTTCATTATTGAGTTTTACCAAGCCTTTGAAGCGATGTTAATGCTACTTCCTAATATTATCTTTTCCCAAAATTCAAATAATACCATTTCGTAAAGCTAAGGAAATCTTGTTTTCAAAACCAGATGAAGGTTAATGATGGTTGAAGCATCAGAAAATTGTCTCCCCACACAGACAGCATTCGCACCTGAGGAATTTGTCCAAAGTGGCTATATGGGAACTCTGGAGTCTGTTCCAAGAATTGTAGCTTCTAGGACCAGCCCCAGTGGCCTAGTGTTTAAGTTCAGTGTGCTCTGCTTTGGTGGCCTGGGTTCAGGCCCAGCATGGACCTGAACCACTCATCAGTCAACACGCTGTGGTGGCAGCTCACATACAAAATAGAGGGAGACTGGCCACAGATATTAGCTCAGGGCAAAGCTACCTCAGGAAAAAAAAAATTATAGCTTCTAGGGGAGAGATTGAGCAGTAAACTGTAGTTAATATTGGTAAAGTTCAGCTCTTAGCATAATAGCAGCTAGTCTTTCTCCACCCCCTAGCTCTCTGGCAGGCAGAAGTACACACATGCCTGGAGCAGTTTGCATGAGGCTTATGGGAGCGAAGGTGAGCAATAAGGACCTTGTTCTCCAAATATCAGGGTCAGTGTTTAATCACTCACTGCTTCTCACCTGTTTTCTTTTTCTTATCACTTTTTTTCTTTTTTTCCTTTTTGGGAGCTAGCCATTTAAGGACTAGGACATTGAAAAGCAACACACATATGGGGAAATTTATAAAAGCCCACCCACCCACAACAAAGGAAAGGTGTGATCTCAGAAAAGTCCTGATAAAAATTCAAGTTTACTCCTCAGGCTAATCTCTGGCACAGAGACACCCTATAACAATAACAAAACACTTTTGTATATCAAAGGACATTATCAACAAAGTAAAAAGATAACCCACAGACTGGTAGAAAAATTACTTACAAATCACACATCTAATAAGAGATAAATACCCAGAATATATAGATAACTCCTTCAATTCACTAACAAAAGTTCAAACAACCAGATTAAAAATTGGGCAAATGACTTGAATAAAAATTTCCTTAAAGAAGATAAACAAATGGCCAAGAAATACATGAAAAGATGCTCAAACAGTAAAAGATCAGTGATTTCAGGGGTTGAGAGTGATGATGAATAAGTAGAGCACAGAGAACATTTAAGGCAATGAAAACACCCTGAATGATATCATAATGGTAGATACATTTCACTAAACATTTGTCAAAACCCATAGAAATTTCAACACCAAGTGAAACGTAATGTAATTTATAGATTTGGGGTAATTATGGCGTGTTAATATGGGCTCGTTATTTGTAACAAATGTGGCAATCTGGAGGGGTATATTGATAAGAAGGAGATTATGCATGTGTGAGGGTAAGTGGTACACAGGAAATCTCTGTATCTTCCTCTCAGTTGTGAATACAGCTGTGAACCAAAAACTGCTGTAAAAAACAAAGTGATTTTTTAAAACGATGTTCAACATCACCAATAATTTGAGAAATGCAAATCAAATCCATAAAGAGAAACTGCTTTACCTTCATTAGGATGTTTATAATTTTTTTAATAGAAAATAAAAAGTGTTCGAATAGATGTGAAGAAATTGGAAACTTTGTGCACTGGTGGTAGGAATTTGAGTTGGTGCAGCCACTATGAAAAAGAGGATGCGGGTTCCTCAAAAAATTAAAAATTAAATTACCATACAATTCAGCATTTCCTCTTCTGGGGATATATATCCAAAAGCATTGAAAGCAGAGATACAAACCAATATTTGTACACCCATATTCATAACAACATTATTTGTAATAGCTAAAATGTGGAAGCAACCTGCCTTTGGTCCATCTGTAGATAAATGGATAAAAAACAAGCATATACCTACAATTCCCAGCATTAATGGATGAACCTTGAGGACATTGTACTAAGAGAAGCAAGCCAAGCAGAAAAAGACAAACGCAAGTTATGTCACCAAAATTGTGACATAGGTCATTTCTGACTTCACTCCTCTTCAGAAGAACTAAGAACTATTCATGAATAAGACCTGCCTGAGAAAATACTAAAAAATAGGGGTGAGCCTGAACCACTCTGCCACACCACAGAGACCAAGACAGTCTGCATTAGAAGAGTAAAAGAAGTAGCTACACAGTGACCACATTGTCCTTCTCTGAGGCCAGCACAGAACAACATGGAGAGGTCTCCCTGAGCCTCTGGTACTCCAGTGGAAAAAGAGAGCCCATGGAGACAACCAGCCCCACACTAGTGTGGGTCACTTTGTGGGGACCCCTACTCTGGTCTTACCCCATGGGGAACTGCAGGGAATCTGTGGAGTTCAACCACTGGGAACCTGACTGTGATGGAGAAATGGGGAGGACCTTACAGCAACCAGCACACGAATCTTGATAGACTGAGTTCACACCTGGAGTGCCCAAGTAGTAATCCCAACCAGTGGCTTTCCTCATCTGCAGAACCAAGTTGGTGGCACATTCTGATCAGAAAGCTCATTGGGGTGCATGTCTGCATGATTTGGGTCCTAAAAAGAGTAGTTTAGCTGGCTCTAGATCCTGGTTTGCCCAGGAAAGGTGCTGAGTCATAGTTCCACCCATCCGGGAGAATGTCTTCCAGTCCCATCGGGCCAGAGGGGCTGGTGAGAGCACCTGGAAGTTGTGTAGCTCACCAATCCTCGACCTGAGAGGTGGGCTGGCAGAGCTCATTTCCCCAAGAGCAAAGCCAGTACAGCTGTGGAGTGTTCACACAGATGTGCAGGCAGGGAGATTAATTCAGAGCCATGGTTTGGAGTGGCTTCCAGTTCCTCCCAACCAGAGAGGCTGTTTAGATAATTGAATTGCCTGGAGTAGCCCTTCCCCTTCCTGTTCAGGCAAGGGAGCTGAAACACAGCCCCGCCAACCATGGTTCCCAGTCTCATCTGAGGAGAAGGGCTGACAAGAACACTTGTAAGCTGTGTGACCCAGTGGTGCTTGATCAGAGTAAATGGCAAGCAGAGGTGATCATTTTCATAGAAAGCTAGTGGATCAGTTTGGTCAGGGAACTTGAGTGATGTGTTGGCTTGAGTTTAGACAACAAATAAAGAGTTTAACGAGCTTTAGAGCTGATTCTCCCACTGCACCCATGCATGTAAACTAACTTATAGCCCTACTTATTGCTGAAAACATCCTCCAGCTTACCTGATCAGGGAATCTAACCAGAGCACATGGATGCTGTGTAGCTCATTCAACAGCCCTGCTTACAGTGGCACTTGAACAGAGAGCACAGCCCATAACTTTCCCATCTGCAGACCAATACTAGTGGTCTCGCCTGACAAGGGAATTCAGTGCACACTCTTGCCTGATTTGGGTCCCCAAACAAAGAGCTATAGAGACCCGGGGTCCCATCCTGCTGCCCTGCCAGGGCAGGGAAGCTAATTCATAGGCCCATACACTACTGCATATAGTACCCAGTTCTAACAACCTAATAAGCCTGACCAGAGAATCCAGGCAATGGTGAAGCCTACCCTACAGCCTCACTTGTGTAGGACACCAAGCCATCAGTCCTATCCAACTGTTCTCAGCCAACGGCATACCCCTGCATCCCCAACCTCAGAGCTTAAATAGTTGCCTTGCCCAAGAGTAGACAATAATAGCAGGTCTTATCTGCCCAAGGACACTACCAGCAGACATACCCAGAAACCAAACTGAGCTGACTGATAAGGATCTGTCTCGGCCAAAGCAAACTTGTAAAGTCTAGAAGAGGAACCCGATTACTCAAATGTGCAGATACCAGTGTAGGGAATCAATGATCATGAAAACCCAGGTGAATGTGAAAACACCAAAGGACACTAGTAAAGCTTAAAAGACCGGTCTTAAAGAAATGGAAATTGATGAACTGTCAGACAAAAAAGTTAGATAATCCTCTTAAAGAAATTTAGTGAACCACGAGAACAAACAGACAGACAATAAAATGAAGTTGGAAAAACAAGGCATGAACAAAGCAAAAAGTTCAACACCGCAATAGAATCCATTAAAAAAAATCCTAGAGTTGAAGAATAGAATAACTAAACTGAAGAACACAACAGAGAGTTTCAAAAGCAGACTCTACCACAAAAAAGAGAGAATCAGTGACCTGGATGATAGAACATTAGAAATTATGCAGTTAGAGGGGCAAAAAGTAAGAGTAAAGAATGTCTATGAGACTTATGGAACACAATGAAAAGAAACAACATTTGCATTATAGAAATTCCAGAAGGAGAAGGGAA
The DNA here is from genome assembly GCA_004025025.1 of Tapirus terrestris. Classification (NCBI taxonomy): domain Eukaryota; kingdom Metazoa; phylum Chordata; class Mammalia; order Perissodactyla; family Tapiridae; genus Tapirus; species Tapirus terrestris. The sequence goes on from PVID01001833.1 coordinate 198,090, forward strand.
AGAGAGAGGGACAGAAAGTATGTTTAAAGCAATAATGGCTGAAAACATCCTAAACCTGGGGAGAGAAAGAGACATCCAGATCCATGAGGCCCAAAGGACTCCCTGTAGGTTGAACCTGAATTGGGCACATTGAGACACATCATAATTAAATTGTCAAATGTCAAAGAAAGAATTTTAAAAGCGAGAGAAAAGAGAGAAGTTACATACAAGGGAACCCCCATAAGACTATCAGCAGGTTTCTCAGGAACATTTTAGGCCAGGAGAGAATGGGATGACATATTCAAAATATTAAAAGAAAAAAACCTGTCAACCAAGAACTCTATACCCAGCAAATGAAGAAGAGATAAGCACTATACCAAGAATACTATACCTTCAGAAATGAAGAAGAGACAAAGACTTCCTGAGCAAACAAAAACTGAGGGAGTTCATCACCATTAAACTTGTCTCACAAGAAATGTTAAGGGGAGTTCTTTGTGTGGAAATAAAATTATTCTAATTAGCATCATAAAAAAGTAGCATAAAACTCACTGGTAATGGTAACTTTATAGTCAAGTTAAATTCTGTTATTTGGTAATGGTGTATAATTCACTTACAACTGTAGTTTAAAACTATAAGGAAACAGACAGGGAAATAGTACTCAGCAATTTTAATAAATTTTACTCTGATACAACATGAATGAATCAAAAAATACTACACTCTACACTGAAAAAGAAACTTTACACAAAAGTTTCAGAAAAAGGACAGCTAATTTGTTGTGGAAGAAGAAAGTAACAAGAGTGGTAGCCTCTGAGAAGATGGATTGCCTCTAAAAAGATGACTCTAAGAAGATAGTATTCACCTAAGAAGGAGAAAGTGAATCTTCCTACCAAGAAAAACAATGATTTTCCTGTAACTGACCCCAGAGAATGAAGAGCTCTGATTGACAGGCAAAGAATTCAAAATAATAGTTTTAAAGTTGCTCAAAAAGCTACAAGAGAACCCAGATAGACAAGTCAATTAAACTGGGAAAACTACATGAACAAGTGAAAACAAGAGAGACAGAAATATAGAAAAGAACCAAGCAGAAATTCTGGAGCAAAGAATAAAATGAATGAAATGAAAAATGTAATACAAAGTGTGGACAGTAGACAGTCAAGCAGAAGAAAGAATCTGTGAACTCAAAGACAAGACATTTGAAATTATCCAGTAGGAACAGAAAGAATTTTAAAAATGAAAAACAAGGGCTGGCCTGGTGGTATAGTGGTTAAGTTCATGTGCTCTGCTTTGGCAGCCCAGGGTTCGCACAATCGAATCCCGGTGTGGACCTACAGAACACTTATCCTGCCATGTTGTGGCAGGTGTCACACATAAAATAGAGGAAGATGGGTATGGATGTTAGCCCAGGGCCAATCTTCCTTAGCATAAAAGAGGAGGATTGGAAATGGATGTTAGTTCAGGGCTAATCTTCCTCACAAGAAAAAAGAAAAAGAGTGAAGAAAGCTTACATGAATTATAGGACATCGCCAAATGAAACAATATTTGCATTATGGGCATCACAGAGGGAAAAGATAGATAGAGGAGACAGAAAACTTACTTAGAAAAATAATCGCCCCAAACTTCCCAAATCTGGAGATAGGAATGGACAACCAGGTACATGAAGTTCATAGATTCCCATACAGATTCAACCCCAGTAGGACTTCAGTGAGACACATCATAATAAAATTGTCAAAAATCAAAGATAAAGAGAGAATTTTGAAAATAACAAGAGAAAAGAAACTCATCTCATACGAGGGAACACCCATAAAGTTATCAGTAGATTTCTCAGCATAAATCTCATAGGCCAGAAGAGAATGGGATGATATATTCAAAGTGTCAAGAAGAAAAAAATACCAACAAAGGATACTTTACCCAGCAAAGTCATCCTTCAGAAATAAAAAAGAGATGACGACTTTCTCAGACAAACAAAAGCTGAGAGAGTTCATCACCACTACACCTGCCTTACAAGAAATGCTAAGGGGAGTTTTTCAAGTTGAAAATTAGTAATTAGTAACACAAAAACATATAAAACTATAAAACTGACTGGCAAAGGTAAGTATGTAGTAAAATTATGAATACTCTAATAGTGTAATGATGGTGCATAAATCATTTTCACCTCTAGTATAAAAGTTAAAACTGAAGTCTTTAAAATAACTATAGAAACAACAATTTGTTAATAGAAATACATTATTAAAAATGTAAATTGTGACATCAAAATCATAAAATATGGTGGGGAAGAAGTGAAATTGTACAGTTTTCATAAACAGTTGAAGTTAAGTTGTTAGCTTAAAATAGACTATTATAACTATAAGATGTTTTATGTAAGTCTCAAGATAACCACAAGGAAAAAAACCTGTAGTAGGTCGTGAAATATAAAAAGAAGGAAATGAATGCTTACCACTAAAAAATCATCAAATCACAAGGGAAGACACCAGCAGCTTTTATCACTGAGTTAATCAACAAACATCAAGAGAGAAAGAAAGAAAGGAACTACCTAATAGACAGAAAACAATGAACAATATGATAATAGTAAACCCTTACCTACCAATAGTTTTGTTAAATGTAAATGAATTAAATTCTCTAATCAAAAGACATAGAGTAACTGAATGGACACAAATACAAGATGTTGCCTACAATAGACTCACTTTATCCTTAAGGACAAAAATAAGTTAAACCTGAAGAGAAGGAGAAAGATATTCCATGCAAATGGTAACCCAAGGAGAGCTGGGGTGACTATACTTATATCGAAGAAAATGGACTTTAAGTCAAAAACTGTCACAAGAGACAAAGAAGGTCATTGTACAGTGATAAAAGGATCATTTCAACAAGAAGATATAACAACTTTAAATACATATGCACCCAACATCAAAGTCCATAAATATGTAAAGGAAATATTCACAGAAATGAAGAGAGAAATAGTAGTACAAGAATGGTATGAGACTTCAGTACTCCATTCTCTATAATGGATAGATCATCCAGACAGAAAACCAATAAGAAATCAATAGAACTGAATAACTGACCAAATAGACCAAATAGACATATACATAATTTTCCACTCAATTGTAAAAGAATATACAGTCTTCTCAAGCACAAACAGAAATTCTTCAGGATAGATAATGTTAGGTCACAAGTCCAACCAAATTCAAGAAGATAAAAATATTTAGGTATCTTTTCTGACCACAACAGAATGAAGCTAGAAATTAATAACACTAAGAAAATGGGAAAATATACATACACATGGAAACTAAACAACACATTCTTAAACAAGCACTTAGACAAAGATGAAATCAAAGGGAATTTTAAAAAATTTTGAGACAAACAAAAATGGAAACACAAAATACCAACACACATGGGATGCAGCAAAAGTAGTACTAAATAGGAAGTTTACAGCAAGAAACACTTACATTTAAAAAGAAGAAAGATTTCAAATAAACAGCCTAACTTTTCACCTCTAGGAACTAGACAAAGAAGAACAAACTAAGCCAAAGTTAGCAGAAGAAAAAAAAAGAGATTAGAGCAGAAATAAATCAAATGGAGAATAGAAAAAAATCAACAAAACTTAGAGTATTTTTGAAAAATTAGCAAAATTGTCAAAACTTCAGTAAAGATAATTAAGAAAAAAATAATGAAGACCACTAAATAAAATCAGAAGTGAAGAAGGAGACATTACAACCATGCCTCAGAAATAAAAAGATTATAAGGTACTATTATGAAAAATTATATACCATTAAGTAAATATTCTAGAAGAAATGGATAAATGTCTGGAAATTCACAACCTACCAAAACTGAATCTTGCAGAAATATAAAGTATGAACACACTAATAAGTAAGGAGATAGAATCAGTAATCAAAACCTTCAGATGGCTTCAATGAGGAAAAGAAATGCCCAGAACCAGATGGCCTCACTGGTGAATTCTACCAAGAGTAAAAGAAGAATTAACACCAATTCTTCTTACATTCTTCCAAGAAATAGAGCAAACAGTTCCAAACTCATTTCTGAGGCCAGTACTACCCTAGTACCACAGCCAGACAAAGACACTACAAGAAAAGAAAACTAAGGTCATTTATTCCTGATGAACATAGAGACAGATATCCTCAATAAAATACTAGCAAAGACAATTCTATAGTCCATTAAGAGGATTCTATACCAAGACCAAGTGGAACTTATCCCTGGGAATAGGGATGGCTCAACGCACACAAATCAATCAAAGTGACACACCACATTAATGTAATGACAGAGAAAAACCACAGGCCAGGCCAGTGATATAGTGGTTAAGTTTGCATGCTCCGCTTCAGTGGTCTGGGGTTTGCAGGTTCAGCACAGATCTACACACCACTTACCAAGCCATGCTGTGGCAGTGTCCCACTTAAAATAGAGGAAGATGAGCATAGATCTTTCTCAGCAAAAAGAGGAGGATTGGCAACAGATGTTAGCTCAGGGCTAATCTTCCTCACAAAACAAACAAAAACCCCACAAGATCATCTCAATAGATACAAAAAAACTATTTGACAAAATTCAGTATCCATTCATGAGAAAAACTCTCCACAAAATAAGTATGGAAGGAAATTACTTCAATACAATAAAGACCATATATGAAAAGCCCACAGTTCATATTATCATTAATACAGAAAAATCAAAAGCTTAGGAGCTGGCCTGCTGGCATAGTGGTTAAGTTCACATGCTCTGCTTCAGCGGCCCAGGGTTAAAGGACTCAGATCCTGGGCATAGACCTAAACACCAGTCATCAAGCCATGCTTTGGTGACATCCCACATACAAGATAGAGGAAGATTGGCACAGATGTTAGTGACAATCTTCCTCAAGCAAAAAGAGGAAGATTGGCAATTGATATTAGCTCAGGGCCAGTCTTCCTCACCAAAAGTAAAATAAAAAGCCAGAAAGTTTTTTTCAAAGATCCAGCACAAGGCAGAGATGCCTACTCTCAATACTTTTCTATTCAATAGAGTACTGGAAGTCCTAGCCACAGCAGTTAGACAAGAGAAAAAATGATCCAAAACAGAAAAGAAGTGAAATAATCTCTGTATACAAATGACATGATGATATATGCAGAAAACTCTTTAAGACTCCACAAAAAAAACTATTAAAAAGTAGCAAATTAATTCAGTAAAATTGCAGGATACAAAAGTCAGCACACAAAAATCACTGGCATTTCTATACATAAACAATAAGCTCTCCAAAAGGATCAAGGAAACAATTCCATTTACAATAGCAACAAAAAGAATAAAATATTTAGGAATAAACTTAATTAAGGTGGTGAAACACCGTTACACTGAAACACAAAATGTTTATGAAGGAAACTAAAGAAGATGCAGAAAAATGGAAAGAAATCCTATGTTCAAGGGATGGAAGAATTAATATTCTTAAAATGTTCATACAACTAAGAGAGACATATAGATTAAATGCAGTTCCTATCAAAATCCCAATGACGTGTTTTAGAGAATAGAAAAAACAATCCAGTATGTAGTTTCCTAAGAACAATTTAAAAAAGAACCAGCATATGATCCAGCAAACTCACTTGTGGGTTTATAGCAAAATGAAATGAAATCAGTATCTCAAAGAGATACGTGCACTTCCATCTTGACTATTGTATTATTCACGAGAGTTAAGATACAGAAACAACCTAAGTGTCCACCAATGGATGAATGGATACAAAAATTTAAAAATGGATAAAAAATAGGTAACAAATAAATACATATAAGCATATATTATTCAGCCTTTAAAAGAAGGAAATCCTACCATTTGTGAAAAACTTGAATGAACCTATAGGATATTATGCTAAGTGGTATAAACTAGACACAGAAAGGCAAACAATGTATGATCTCTGTCATACATGGAATCTAAAAAGTCAAACTCTTAAAAGCAGAGAGTAAAATGATAGTTTCTAGGGCAGGAAGTTTGGGGAAATGGGGGGTATATTGCTCAAAGGCTACAGAGATTCTGTTGTGTGGGATGAATAAATTCTAGGGAGCTAAAATACAGCATGCTGACTGTAGTTGATAATAGTGTATTATAGATTTGAAATTTGCTAAAAGTTTCTTAAGTGCTCTCACCACACATAAAAAATCATAACTATGTGAGGTAATGAATATGTTTATTAGCTTGACTGTGATAATTGTTTCACAATGTATATTTATATCAAAACTTAATCTTATACATCTTAAATATATGCAATTTTTGTCCCGTATACATCAATGAAACTAGGGGAAAAAGTATTGAGATAACTGATTCCCCATTTTATATAGTTAATAATAGATCATACAACATAACAGTTTTACATACATGGCACTTCACTTTACTCATAATATACAAAAATATGATGGAACTTCACTCAAAAGAAGAACTAAAATACACAGAGATTTGATTTCAAGGCCGTGGGGACACAGGCACTCTCAAACACTGCTGATGGAAATGTAAAATAGAGTGGACTTTTTAACACAAGTACGTATGCATTTACCCTTTAGCCTAGCAATTCCATTTCTGGACATTTACCTTGAAGATTCACCTCCAAAACTGCCAACAGTTATTCAGCACAGCATTATTTGTAGAGGCCATGGAGTCTATGCAGTGATAAAACGCAATGAGGAAAATGTCTCCGAACTGATTTGTACTCATTTCCAGGATTTACTATGAAGTGAAAAACAGTGCAGGAGGATCCGCAGCATGCTATCTTCCACGCAAGAAAGAAAGGAAGCAAGGAAATATGCATGAAACTGCTTCAAAAAGAAGGAAACACAAGATTCACCATGGGGTGCCTAATCATGGGTGAAAATGAACTCAAAGTATCTCCCACAGACACTTCATTAATTACAAAGGAAAAACACTAGCCTTAATGGGAAACACCCAGTGAGCACCCCCTAACCAGTGACTGACATTCACCTTGTGAGAATGAGACATATAAACATGCACTCCAAGGGATACAACATCATCTGTGTGAAATCTGTGCCAAGGATTCATAACTGAACTTAATCTTGAGGAAACCTTGCCCAAACCCAAATTTGGGGACTTTCTGCCGAATAACTGCCCAATGATCACAAAGGACAAAGCCAGAGAATCTGTTGGGCACAGCAACTAAGTGCTATGCGTATTCCTGCACTGCATCTTGGAAAGAAAAAAACATGGATTAAGAGCATTTCATTTGGACAGTTAGAGATTTTTGAATATGGACTAGGCAGTATTAGATCAATGTTAACTTCCCTGAATTTAATTACTGAATTGTGGATATGTAGGTATGCGGTTATGTACTGAATGTCCTTTGCCTTGGGAAACGCATCCTAAAATACTGAGAGGTAAAAAAGCATGATGACTGCAACTTATTAGGCACTGTTTCTGGGAAAAAGTCTCATAATATTTATATTCATATAGAGAAAACATAAATGGAAACGCATCACGACGTTTGCAATTTCTGAATCTAGTTAAGAGTATAACCTCTTTTTTTGTGCCAGTCTCGCAACTTTTCTGAAAGTGTGAAATTACTTCAAATGGCAAACTTTAAAAGTAATGCAATAAAAATAAGTTAATAAAACTAACTCTATGGGCAGTTATGAAAACATGATGTATGTAAATGTACACATACGTATACATGAGTAGATGTATGTACATATAAGTACGTATGTGTAGGTACATTAAAATTGGGAAGAACTAAATTACAGGACAGCATGCATAGTATGATCATATATCTGTGTAATAATGATAGTGTGCACTCTTTGTAATGTATTTCTGAGGAATAATTTTTTTAATTCCTCTTTTATTTTATAAACTGAAGTTTACCTTTAAAATTCTTTTAATTTACATGTAAAGTAATTAATTTACAATGTGGAAAATGTGGTTTAGTGTTTTATTTAACTACAACTATAATTCTAACATTTAAACAATTCATATTTTAAAATATATTTTATTGTTGGCTTTTAGTCAATGGAACACTCTAAATAATCCAATCATTTTCATGACACTCCTGAAAAGCTGTCCCAAGTGGAAAGTACTGTGACCACATTTATAAATAGTAACCAGTTCGGGTACAGAATTCCAGTTACAAGATTAAAAAGTTCTAGGTATATATAATGTACAGAAGACAGAAGGCCCAAAATGGGCCTTGGTCACTTGTGCCAGGCCCCATATCAGCAAGCCAAGATTTAATTGCAGTTTTAGCTTCCCAGGAATGTAAGTTTTAACCACTTAGCAAGTAATTACCTGGGCAGCACTAGTAAGATAATCTGCTCGATAGCCTCCCTACGTGTCCCATACGAGGGAAACTTTGAAACAATGCATTCTTTGGTAATAATTTTATTTTTCTGTACCCTTCTGCTTTTAAAAATCTTTCTGTTTCTACAGCTCAGTGGAGCTCCTTTCTACTTGCTAGATGGGATGCTGCTCAATTCATGGTTTAATAAAGCTAATTAGATCTTTAAAATTTACTCTGTTGAATTTTCCAAGTTTTTTAGCAGTTTTGGTGGCACTGGCAGGACTGAAGTTGACTTCTGGCAGTGTCAGAGACAACAAGAAACATAGGCATGATGTACACAAATCCTTTTAAGTTATTTGTTTGTCTTGCTATTTTAAAGGTAATTTCCTCTTGGTTCTGAGCTTTGCTCTCTTTGCATTGAGCTCCCAATCTAATTGACTTTTCACTGCTCCCTGTTTTAAATGGAAAATACCAATCCTTTCCCTGGCTCACAGATTCCACATTGGGAACTGCTGGTGGTAACCATCCAGAGTTCGGATGAATCCAACTTAAAAACTAGACTGGGTCTGAGATGGGACCAGGTCCAATTTAAGATGGACTAGGCCCAGTGAGAGGCTTCAGGTGAACAAAGTTTTATTTTAAATAAAGGCTAGCTGCTAATGAGGTATCAGAAGTCAAAAAAGCTGCAGACATGGGTGAGCAGGGGATGAGCACCAGAAGTCTGTTAAGAGTGCTTGCCACCTCAAGAAGTCTCCCACGATAAGTTGGTCACAGAATAGGTTAGATTGATAGTAGGTCACCACCAACCTCAAGAAAATTTACACTCAGTGAGGTACACTGTAAAATATCCCACAATTCCCAACCCCCAGGCACATCTCTCTTTGGTATTAATTTGGCTTGGAGAAACCCAAAGGCCTAGCTAAAAGAAATAGAATCCTTCAAATCCAATCCCTTGAAAGCAAGGGATCCCAAATTAAACAAAGAGAACGGGATACCTATCTTAATTGGTAGCCAGAATTTTCCAAAGCCTTCAAGATTCCAAAATTACTTCATTAAAAGACTAATTGCAAAGGCTAGTGAAAAGTTAAAGACACAAGAGATACGTAAACAAAAGACGATAGGACAGATGTGACTATGTATATGATTCCTACTGCTCCCCTCTATCATTCTTTACTTGAGCACTCACATTTTACTAACTGTCTGAACCACCTTTCCACTCTGAAGAGACTATAAACAGTTACCTTTGTCAACACAAATAATCCATATTCCATGTATAAATCAAGACTGGGGTGAGTTTATTATGAGCCAGGTCTGAGGACAATAGCCCAGGGCCTTTCTTCTCCAAGGAAGGAAGGGCACCAAAGAAGTGGGGTGTATGGAGTGGTTATGTTCCATCTTGGAACAAAGAGCATACAACACATATGACAGGAATATCTCTTTTAGTGCTGTCATGAGATGCTTAGCTGGCACAGCAGGTCACTGGTTAGCAGGTCAGTGGTCACAAGGTGAACACGGCAGGTGTTGTAATTAGGATTTCTATTGGCTTCATGTACTTGTAAGTCCAGTTCTTTCCCCAGGTTTGGGAAGTTCTCAGCTCTTATTTCTTTCAACAAGCTCTCTGCTCCTTTCTTCCTCTCTTCTCTCTCTGGAATACCTATTATCCTTATGTTGTTTTTCCTAATTGAGTCAGATATTTCTCAAAGATTTTCTTCATTTTAAAAAAATCTTAGTTCTCTCTCCTCCACCTGAAGCATTTCTATCTTCTAATTCACTAATTCTGTCCTCCATAAGGTTAGTTCTATTTTTTATGATTTCTATATTATTTTTTATCTCATTAATTGTGTTTTTAATATCCAGAATTACTGTAGTTTTTTTAAGGGCTTCAGTCTCTTTGGTGAAGTATTCCTTCTGCTCATTAATTTTGAGCACTCACATTTTTCCTGAGCTCATTGAACTCTCTTTCTGATTTTTCTTGTAACTCATTGAGTTTCTTCATGACAACAATTTGAATTCTCTGTCATTTAGATTTTAAACATCTGTGACTTCAGGATTGGTTTCTGGAGACCTGTCATTTTCCTTCTGCTCTGAAGTGTTACTGTAGCTTTTCATGGTGTCTGATGAATTGATCCTTTGCCAGAGCATTTGTGGTCATATGGAATTGCTGATTCTACCTGCCAATGCTGGGGGGGCAAGAGCTGTGTTTTCTGATCCTGCCCAATCTGCTAGTAATTGTGCTGGTAGGGCCATTCTGCATGTGCATGCACTGGCCATGGCCATTCATCAGGTTGCACCCACATGGGCAGGATATCTGTGCTTGGTGGGTGGATTGCACACGTGCTGGAGGGGCCTCTGTGCCTGGCGGATGGGTTGCTCTCATGGGGGTGGGACAACTGAGCTTGACAGGGGACCAGCTGAGCTGCTGCACCGGGCAGGAAGGTAGTTTTCTTTCCTGGGGGCTGGTGCTATGCTCATGGACATTTCAGCTGCACTGCTGTGCTTGGTGGGTAAGGTGCCTTCATGGGGGTGAGCTGGGGCCATGTAGTATGGAGCATTCCCATGGGTGAGTCCACCACAGCATGCTGGGTTCTCCTATGCACAGGCTACCCCCACCTCCACTCACAGTCATGCTGGCCACTGTGTGAGGATCTTTGGCCTGGATCCCTGCTGCCAGGGATGGGGGAGTGGTCTGCTCACCTACTCCAGTGCTTCCCAGGGATCTAGTCTACCCACTTTCAGATGCATGGCTGTGAGGAGCTCTCAGGCATCCTGTTGTGCTGTGTAGGGAATCCTCTGCTGGTCAACGAATGTCTGTTAGGTTGTAACTTAGAGGAGAGTAAAAAAGGGCACAACTTGCTCCATATGAGGCTGATTTCTCCCCTCCTTGAAGTCTTTGCCTTTAAGTTCACCTTTTAAATAAACTTATCTAATAGGGATATTCCTTCTAATGGCTAATGTAATTCCCCTGAGGCTGGCAGCACTTTGGTAGGACTCTTAGCCACAGATGGAGCGCAACCCACATCTCTGTTTGACTATCTCTGATCCCAAAATGGGGTGCAACTACATTTTTGTCTAATGATTTTTAGGAGGGACTCCAACCTGACAATTATTAAGCCAAGCTCTCAGGATGTGAAACAAGCAAGGTAAGACTTTTTTGCTGTTCTTTGTAAATACTTATAGCTTCTGGAACCTTTAACTTTTGAGCAATGGTGTTGGAAGTTGGCAAGCTCAACTGTTTAAAGATTTTGCTGTTATCTGGCTCTTAGAAAGGAGCCCAAAGTGGCCACTGTAATTTTAAATTATCCCAGGGTATCTGGCCAGCCATTTACAGCTATCCCATTTCATTAAGCTCTTGAAAGTTTGAGCATGAAGTCAGCCATACTTCCAAGGGGAGGCTGCCCATTTGGAAACTGGTTGGCTTTTATAAGCTGCATTTCCCATTTTTATTTTATTTTAGTTTTACTATAAAGTTTGAACAATCTCTAGGGACAGTGTATTGGGTCAGAAATATGCTGTTTTTGAGTGTTGTTCCCCCAAAGAAAGGTCATAATCACTCTCTCATGTATCTCATTTTCTCCTACTAGCAGTCTAAGACCCCCTTGAGGGCTCAGAGCACATGGGTGACCAACCCTTATATGCACATCCCGAGATGAACCGTAAACCACTTAAAGTGAATGATCATGATGGAATTTCCTATGGGACTGCTGCACATCTCAGGGCTCAACCTCAGATACTCCTATTAGGTTCTCAGTCATGTGAGAATGTCTTATTTCTGGGAGGAGCTGGTGTCCCTTTTCTTTGGAGCTGAACAAGTTCAGACTCTCATTTCTCTATCAAGCAGTTTGTTCATAATTTATAAAAACAATTCTTTACAATTTAAAATCAGATTAAAAGGTCATCCAGCCCCATCCACTCCAAAGTTTGCCCTAGGCTCCCCTGGGCTAGGAAATTCCCCCTAGATTTCTCTTTCCTAGGAATTCCCCCTAGGTTCCCCTTACCTAGGGTATGTACTGGTTCATCCTTAAGACAACTAGTCTTAAGGCTTGAAACAGCTGAAATAAACTCTTGACCATCAGCTTAATAAGGAGGTCCGGGTTTCAGGAGAACTCACTGGGGTTGTCGGAAGAATGCAGTGATCTGGGGTGGTCAAGGGCCTCTACTGGTACTGAACACTGGTTCAAGGCAGATTCCAGGTGGTCTTCAGGGGGTTTCTCTGAAATCTTGCTGCAACTATGCCAAAAAATGTAGATGCAAATAACCCATAATCAATCTATAAATCAAAATTGGTGTGAGTTTATTACAAGCCAGGTTTGAGGACTATAGCCCAAGCCTTCTGAAGGAAGGGCACCAAACAAGTGGGATGTACAGAGTAGTTATATACCATCTTGGTACAAAGAGCATACATCATATATGACAGGAATATGTCTTTTACTATTGTCAAATGATCCTTAGCTGACACAGCAGGTCACTGGTCAGCAGGTCAGTGGTCACAAGGTGAGCACAGCTGGTTAGTAATTAATCCTTAGTTTCTGGTAAGGGATGCTTATCCTCAAAGAAACATGGGGGGAAAGTAACCTTCCTATCTTTAAGGACATCATTCTTGTCTTTGAGATATAGTAAAATTTTAAAGTAGATGTAAAATGCATGGTCAACAGGCTGTATCAGGCCTATTTGGAAAAAAGAGTCAGGCCAAATTAGTTTTACACCAAATGGCTTCCTCATATAATCCAATATATTCTATTGCTTTTCATTAATTTATCAAATTTAAAATAAAACTCCCTGAGGTTACAGATGAACCTCCTCAGGTATCTTTCACTCCTTGGTCAAAGACCAAATTAAGAGCCACGGTTAAAGAATTTTCTAAACCTAAGGAGAAACTCCAGATGTTTTTGAAGAATTTAAAATCATTATCAGGGCCTATGGTCCTGTGCTTCCAGATCTTCATCTGCTTGTACATATGTTGGTAGGAACTGGTGAAGGCCAAAAATGGATGCAGGAAGCAAAGTGGAAAAGTCCTGAGGATGATATTCAAGATCCTCAACCTTCAACATCTCAGGGAACAGAAAAAGTGCACAAGACAGCACCTGAACTTTTATAAACCATTCCTAGGGTCCTCCCTGCCTGCACTGACTGGTCTGTTATACAAACATGCACACACAGAAGAAGATTAATCTGTGGCAGAGTTTAAATCCCATTTGGAAGCCCTTTTATCTATGGCATTTGGAGTTCCATACAATAAATAAGGTCAATTAGCCTACTTTATCTGCCCTATTTATAAATGAAATATCTCCTGAGATTAGCAGATAGGTAAAAAGACAGAAAATAGGATGGGAGGCCACTGGTGTGTCTGAATTCAGACCATATGTGAGCACTTTGAAAGGACTCTGGACCAAGACTGCGATAAAAAATCTACCAAGCTAATAGCTTCACAGCTACAACAGGTCCAAGGCCAGAGACCTAAAATAACACCTGGGCCTCCCACTTTACACCACCTAGGTGTCCATCATCACAATGCCAGCCCAGAGATTGATATCTCATTTGTAATCAATTGGGAAACTGGAAGAGAGATTGTCATCAAAGGTTCTATGCTAATTCTTCAACCAGAGCATTTCCACATCTACACCCAAGGGAGGGCTCCTATATGGGCCCCTCCCAGAGTTGACAGGACTCTGAAGGATTCTCTGGTAAACTGTTACAAATAATTCCCTTAAATGGCCATGGGGAAACAAGTTACTAGTGGGAAACTGCCAAAATCTAGTTGATAACAGAGCAACAGTTTCCACTCTAAACTTCACCCTCATAGGAGAAAAAAGATTTCCATAGTAGGGATATCTAATAAAGTTTAAAAGAACTTCTATCTAAACTAATATGAATAACTCTGGGACCTTTTACTGAAAACTATTCTTTTTGCCAAGTGACACAGCCCCAATCAGTTAGGCAGAGATCTCTTTTCTAAATTAAAAGGACTAATACATGTTGCCTCCAACGAAGACCTCATCTTAGAATTTTCTGACCAACCTGAACCTGATCTTTTATGTTCCCTACAGTCTGCCCTTGAGACAGAAGTGGAGGAATTCCTATATAAGTCCCCTAATTTAATCAAGGTGCCCCCAAATCTGTGAGCTACTTCTAATAATGACATTAAAAGAATTAGAACTGCAGAACCTACAAAAATACAAACCCATAAAACTAAACCTCTAGCTAAATTGCCTCAATATCCATTAAAGCCCGAGGCCATACAAGCCCTCACACCCATAGTAGAAGACCTTCTCCCCCAGGGGCTGATCATTCCCTGTACCAGCCCCTATAAAATACTAATCTTGTCAGTTCAGGAACCTAATTGCTAAGGAAGGCGATTTGTTCAGAACTTAAGAGCTATTAACAAGATAGTTATTTCCTGTTTCCCAGTTGTTCTATACCCAAAACCCTTTGTCACATGTTCTATCAGACTCAGAATGATTTCCTGTTGTGGACTTTTGCTCAGACTTGGACAAATCAACAATATACTTGGACAGTCATGCCTCAAAGGTTTACTGAGGTTCCTTCTCATTTATCCCAAGTATTACTCTATCAAGATTTAAGCATCCTTCAATTCCCCAGAAAATTGACCCTTTTACAGTATGTAGATAACCTCTTGCTGTGCTCCTTTACCAAGGAGGCATCCATAAAAGATTTCATTTTTTTGCTACCACAGCTGAAAAAGAAAAAGCCTCTAAAGAAAAATTATAGCTATCTCTAGACACTCTTTATTACCTAGGTCATAATCTAAGCACTGAAGGAATCCAGCTGTCTCCAAAAAGGGTTAAGCTAACCCCAAAATTTCCTATGCTTAAAACTAAGCAACAGCTCATGTATTTCTGGGGTTGGCTGGTTATTGCAGACTATAGGTTCCTAATTTTTCTCTATTAGCTTCCCCACTCTATAAATTTACCAAAATTTCAGTCTGTGAGCCCCTACCTTGGGAATACAAACATGAGCAGGCCTTTATAACACTAAAAGAAGTGGTAGAAGAACTGCCTGCCTCTGCGCTACCAAACTATTCAAAATTCTTTTGCTTTACTTGTGCATAGAAGAGATAACCAAGCCTTGGGAATACTCATGAAAGAACATGGTAATAAACATAGGCCTGTTGCCTATTGTAGCCTACAACTTGATTCAGTTGCTTATGCCTACTCCAGCTGTCTAAAGAGGATAGCACAGCTAGTAAGTAAGTAGAAGCCTCAGGCAATCTAACCCTAGAAAATGGCATTTATTTGCAAATGTTCTACATGCTGCCCAAAGTCTTCTTAACTCTAAATTGACTCAACATTTCACTGCCAGCAAACTAACCTCCTGCTAGATCCTTTAGCTTTCACCACTTCATCTACATCTTAAATGTTGCAATACCCTTAATCCTGCTATATTACTACCTCTGCCTGATAAAGGTGAGTCCCACAAATTTGAGTTAATAATGTCCCTTCTTGTGACAATGTATCACAACTTATGAGTCACCCCTTTAACTAATTCTGATCTAATTTTGTTCACTGATGGGTCATACCATAGAAGCAAAAAAGTTAATTTCCAAGCTGGTTATGTTATTACTACCCAATATAAGCTACTTGAAAGTGAGTCTCCCACAAGATAAATTAGTCCAACAAGCAGAGCCCCATGAACTTACTTGAGCATGTCAGTTATTAGAAGGACAAACTGTTGATGTCTATACTGATAGCCAGTGTATCTTTTGGGTCATCTGTCATTTGAGAGTATAGTGGAAACAAAGGGGTTTTCTTACATCCACTGGGACCCCAATCAAAAATGGACAAGTAAATGAAGCCATTTGTAAATGGCTTCTTAATGCCATTCTTTTATCTCTGAAATTCCTGTCATCGATATTGAGACTCACCCTAAAAAGACTAAACCTGAGCATCAGGGAAATTCTCTAGCTGGCTTCCATGCAAAGGAGCAGGAACAGAATCTCTAAAGGTTGTAGCATGTGTGGATGAAGTCTATTCTGACTCTGCAAAAACTGACTCCTCATTGCCAGAATTTTGTCATCCTGATGTCCTTGTTATGTGGCAACAGTCTGCTCCCAAATCAGAGAAATTAAGTTGGGTAGACAATGGCTGTAGATTAAGTGAAGAGCTGGGGCTGTGGTAAACCCAAGGTGACTGCTTGGTTCTTCCTGACTCCCTGGCAAACCCCATTTTTCTGTTTCTACATTCCTTTGCCCACCATAGTGCATTTAAGATGCCTCAAATTATGAATAAGTATTGCTGGAGAGACTTCTACAAAAATGCAAAATCAGTTTACTACCAGTTTCTGACCTGTCAGTTCCATAATCCTGGAAAAACTATTTTTGTTCCCAGAGGCCTCAGACCTCCTCCCTCTGGATCCTTTGAACAACTGAAGCTGGATTTCATTCAACTGCCACTTACTATGGGTTATCATTATTGTTCTTATTATTGTATGCATGTTTCCAGATGGGTTAAAGCCTTCCCTTGCTGCAAGGCTGATGCCCTTGCAGTGGCAAATAAATTGTTAGAAATTTTGTTTCCAATTTGGGGTATACCTTCCATAATGTGCAGTGATCAAGGCACTCACTTTGCTGGAAAAACCATATGATCCTTAATGAAAATCTTGCAAACTTCCCGGAATTATAACTGCCTTTATCACCCTCAAATCAGCAGGCAAGGTTGAGACAACTCATGGGATTCTCAAAATTAAAATCCATAAACTTGCTGAAACTACTGGAGTCCTCTGGCCTAAGGTATTGGCTTTTGTCTTGCTAACTGTTTTCAGTATACGCTTTGGGAAACATAAACTTCACAATAAATAGTCACTGGCAGACCAATGTCTCTTGGTATACCACCTTCTGCTGATCCCTTTTTCTCTCATGCTAGTATGATCACTACTATAAGTGTCTGATGTTTTATGCTCAAGTCTGTTATCAACAGGTGAAAAAAGCTTTCCCAGATCCCTCTGCAAATGATTTTGCTAGTCATAGTCTATAGTCTGGCAACCAAGTATTCTGGAGATGTTGCTATCAAGCGAAAATTGGAGTTCTCTGCCCAATGTGCATAAACAAGGCAATTAATTATGGCAGCAGCCTTTGAGGGGAGAAATTAGCTTTATTCTGCAAGATCAATCTCCAGGGAGACAGGGGGCATGTGCCCTCAGATCTGTCTCTTTGATTCAGGATTTGGGACAAAATTTAAGAGGTTGGGGAAAACAGGTTTGCACGTGGAAACACTGGTGGGACAGGTTCTTGATTGGTGGGCTTCCGGTATTTATGGTAAGGTTTTATACATTTATGATGAGACTCTAAACATTTATGATGGGGTTCTAAATGTTTTTGTTTGAGGTAAGGGAGGAATTTTAGCACCAGATCTTCCTGGATGTGGGACTCCTTGCTTCTGAAAAAACCCCAGCTTTCAAGGTTCTGGTCATGTCCCAGTCCTTGGGTTCCATGGGGAGGAGGGTCTTTGGTTCCAAGGTCACTTCAGGTCATGATTTCTTCTTTTGCAAATGCCCTGGCTGTGTGACTCTGCAGTTTTTCTGAAAGACAATCCTGAATCACCTTGTTGATAAGAGACGTGGTCTATTCATACCAGCTCTAAATGGGCACGTGGTTATAATGTCATCAGAGGAAGAAAGTCCCATTGGAAGGGACCTTACCTAGTACTCCTGACCACTGGCACTGCTGCAAAAGTAGAAGGCATTGAGCCTTGGACACATATCTCACATCTAAAGAGCTCATACATATCTCAAAGCTCCATCTGACACCTGGTCCTATACAGATGCTAGAGACCTCTGAATCAAATAGACAAGGAAGAGAAATAGCTGACATCAGGGTAAATTGCTTCCACCCGAGGCACTGGATCAAGTCTTCATACTTTAACTATAAACATGAAACTCTTTCCCCTTCTCTTTGTTTCCTGTACTCTGGCATTGGCCTAGAAAGATAACATCCTCATCTGTGTCTCACAGGCCATTG
The DNA here is from genome assembly GCA_004025025.1 of Tapirus terrestris. NCBI lineage: Eukaryota > Metazoa > Chordata > Mammalia > Perissodactyla > Tapiridae > Tapirus > Tapirus terrestris. The sequence continues at coordinate 216,273 of PVID01001833.1, forward strand.
CTATGGGGGTAACCTTTCAGACTGCTGGATTTGTCATCAAAGATTCCAATCTATCCATGATGCTAGGGACCTCTACTCCTGCTTGTGGTCAATTTGTCTTCTATTCCCAATGTCACTGCAAGGAGTGATTGACCCTAGTTAGAAGTATCTTACAGAGTTCAGCTTTTGTGACCAGGACATCCAGTGCCTAGTTTTCACCTTTCTCCAATTATAACCATATGTACCCAAATATATACATTTCCCTACATAAATTTTAGTACATTTTCCCTCTACATGCTCATGATTATCAGATCTGCCCCGACTCAACATCACCTATCTTTGCAAGGCATTTAGAGTGACTATTTAGGGCTGGGAGATTTTCTTCCCATTCATACTAAAAACTGACTGTCTCCTGGCTTGAACAGGCAAATGCAGCAATCCCTGAGAATGGATCCATTATCAGTACCTACTAAGTGGGTATAGTGCATACCCTGACAGGGTATGTCTTTGTCTGTGATGGTTGTCATTATCCTTGGGCCTAACAATGCCAAGATGGATGATAAATAGCTAGGAAATGCCTCTTAGATTATATAACTGTGCCCCTAACTTTTCACAAACAAACTAAAATACCTCATTGGATGATTTCCCCGGATTTACATCATAGAGTTAGAAAGAAATTACCAGAAGACATGAATCAGGATTTACTTCTTCTGGTGGGGCAGTATTTCCCTGGAGTAAATACAAATGAGGCTATGATTGCAAACCTCTCCTCAACTCTTAAAGTATTGCAGAATCCACAGCTAATGTAATAGCTGCTCAACAAATTTCCCTAGACTCTCTGGATAAAGTTCTTGATAATAGGTTAGCCCTAAATTATCTTTTAGCTGAGCAAGGAAGCATCTGTGCCGTGGCCAGTACCACCTTCTGCACCTAGATTAACACTTCCAGGGACATTGAAACTCAGTTACATAAGATCAGTGAGTCACTTGTCTTAAAAAAGAGACTCTTTCCATACGTCTTTTTTAAACTTATTTAATTTTGATTGGTTTCTGTCTTGGGGACCATGGTTCTGAAGAAAACTTCAAACATTGGCAATTATCCTGCTTATAATAATCATAGTAAACTCTCTGGTACATTGCATCTTCTCAAAAGCTCTAAATGCATGTTCACAGGCCGTAAGAACCAACCAAATGATCTCCCTGAGACCAGATTTTAAAAAAAGGAACAAAGAAAATGGTCTACTTAAAAACTGTGAAGCTGAAGTCATGGCCTGTGATCATCACAGACATTAAGTAAAGGAAAAGCATCATGACCAGTGAATACCACAACAAGGATCAACAAAACCTTTAAGAACTACAGATCAATAGCTGTGAGTGGCACTAACGTTAAGTTCTGATCATATGTCTTAGTTAAACTGAAAGTCCAATCAAAGGGGGAATTGTTAGAAAGGAGACAGCAGGCCCCAAATGAAATCACTTGCATCAAACCACATGTCAGCAGACCAAGATGTAGTAATCTAATTGCAGTTTCAGCTTCCCTGAAATGTAACCTTTAACCAGTTAACATGGAATTACTTTGTCAGCACCAGTGAGATAATCTGCTCGGTAGTCTCCTTCCATTCTGCTTAGGGAGGCGGTCTTGCCTGAAACAGTGCATTCTTTGATCATTTCTTTTTCTGTCCCCTTCCTACCTTTAAAAACGTTTATTTTTCTACAGCTGAACAAAGTTTTGTTCTGTTTGGTAGATGGGAAGGTGCCTGAGTCATGACTCATTCAACAAAGTCAATTTTATCTTTAAAATTTACTCAGTTGAATTTTGTTTTATTTAATAACAGCATAATGACCAGAGTTAACAATACTGTATTGTATATTTGAAAGTTGCTAAAAGAGTAGCTCTTAAAAGTTCTCTTCTCAAGAGAAGTGTGTAACTATGTCAGGTGATGGTGTTAACAGCCTTGCAGTTATCATTTCACAATATATACACATATCAAATAATTATGTTGTATATCTTAAACATATATAATGTTATATATCAATATATCAATAAAACTGGGAAAAAAGCAATGAATTCTGTCCAAAAAATAAGATTTTAGGGGCTGGCACAGTGGCATAGTGGTTAAGTTTGTGCAATCCACTTTAGTGGCCTGGGGTTCACGGGTTCAGATCCTGAGCACAGACCTATGCACTCTTCTTCAAGCCATGCTGTAGCAGTGTCCCATGAATAAAGTAGAAGAATATTGACACAGATGTTAGCAACAATCTTCCTCAAGCAAAAAGAGGAAGGTTAGCAACAGATGTTAACTCAGGGCTAATCTTCCTCACCAAAAGAATAAATTAAATTAAATTAAGTTTTAAAGTCTGATAAATGACTTATGAAGAACAGAAGTTGAATGTATTCCTCTTCACTTAATGCAAGCTTATTGAAGAAAACTGTTACTTATTATCTCCCTTCTCAGCAAATTACAGCTGAGATACATTTACAAATAAGATACTTTTTTCTGTGAATCATTAAATAAAAGTGTGATCTAAAAAGAAGAGCAAAAATCTTAGTTACACTTTGGATGAAAGTCTAATTGCCAGTAAGCACCATTTGCCTCATTTTCCTTTGAGAAACTGCAATTTAACCTTTGAGTCTGCCTGAGGATAAATCTCCGACTTGCCTTTGTTTCAACTCAAATGTTCTTTTTCCTCAAGTAATCAACAACGAACTGCATAACGTACCATCCTTAATGCTCTTACGACAGCCACCACCTTAGCGTATGCCTAATTAATCCGCGAGCCTCCACTATTACCACTATTCTTTCTTCCAGGGGCAAAAAGTGATTACACTTGCAGCTATTTACTTTAAGCTGCTGACAAGCGGCATTTGCTGGGGTAAAGGGGCCCCAACCCACCTGTGGGCCCTGGTCTCCTCAGGTGTTTGACTGCACAAAGAGCAGAGGAGGTCACAATGAAGTCTATGTGTCAGTTGCAGTTGATTGAAACTGTTTGTCCACTAAAGAAATGCTTTTGCAGTTGCTGAATTGCATTTTATAAAAGCCACAACCTCACAAAGTTAAATTACTTTTATCCTTGTTAATATTTAGGTGACTATAGAAGGGCTAGTTTAAAGAACATTGGAGGGAAGGAAGAGAGAGGTAATCCTTGTCTTTTCTCTTAGAAGATAGCCTCATAATTTGGAGGTAAAAGTGAAACCGGCAAACAGCCATTTGATGATTAAGCAGCTAGTAACAGCGGGGCATTGGAATTGGCCACCCCAAAATATGTCTCGGCTTGCTGGAGAGCCTCTTTAACCCCCAACCCCCACTAACTGACCAAGAGAGTTTGGGATGGGAGGCTTGCCCCCAGAACAGGCCATAACATAGAAATCTCCAGGTATCAGGGGTTCTTGCTAAGCACATCCTTAGTTCTATTTACCCCATGTAAGAGACATTTACATTTGCAAAGGAAATCTCCATTCCTAAAGGTATCTTCTTCCCTGTACCAGGAAGAAGGGTGGGAAGGCCTAACATAGAAACTTGTCAGAATGGAAGGTGAGGACTTAAATTTGCGTGATAAACTTACCCATTGTTAATTGTGCTGTTTGGGCAATATGCTATCTAACTTCCAGTAGATTCCTATAGATGACATCTCCCTGGGGCCTGGGTCACCATGGTCATGGGTTTTTGAGCTGTTTTTTCAGGAGCCGCCATTCTGTGGATGTGCATCCTAAGAAGAGGCCTGAAGCCTGACTACACTTCTGCAGATCATCGATTACCCCATCTCTCCTCACCTCCAATCATTTCAGACCACCTTGCCCCCTACCCCAGAAATATCCCTGAGTCCCTGTTTTCAGGGAAGCGGATTTGAGATTCATTCTCCCATTTCCTCACTTGGCTGCCTTGTGATTAAACTCACTCTCTGCTGCAATCTCACTGTCTCAGTGTTTGGCTTTGTGGGCAGTGGGCAAAAACAGACCTGGCACAGTAACAAAAGCACCTGTGAAAAAGACTGCCTTTGTTATTAATAGAGATTGCCTTCAGAGTTTCCAATGTTCTCCTTGAGGCCCCCAGGTATTTCTTGTCTGACCAGTTGGTGGGATGTATGGATGTTGAAAGTAAATGCAAATAAAGAATTAAGTTCTAAGGTCCCTTAAATTTGAAAAAAATCTTGTTTTTATGATCAGTTTCATGTGCATGCCCACATCTAGGTTAAATATGAATTTAGAAAAATTGGAGTAAAATGGAAATAAAGCTAACTTTTTGAACATTATCAAAATGCATAGTTCTGTGTGCTTTACAAACATACTCATATTGTCTTAACTAAGTTCTTTTGTAAAGGCAATAAATGTTCATTGTGGAGAAAAGTAAAATGGCACATAAGGATTTAAAATACAAATAAAAATTTCTGCCTCCTCCTTACTTTCCTTCAAACTCTGCAGTTAACTCTTCAAACAGTTTCAAAAACTTTTGGTATTTTATGGCCCTATAAAATCAGACTTGGGATATACTATTGATAGAGATAACATCCAACAAAGCAGACACAAAGACAGAGAGGCTATAAACACACACACACACTGACGTGCAGAACTTTCAGCACATGACTGTTCAAAGACCATACTCTAGCATGGCTTCTAGCAGCACAAGGCAGTGTACCTAGGACGACCCCAGACTTGCATTAAAATGCCTGCCTAAGAAAGCTCAAGGCTGCCAGAAGGATTTATTTGTTCCAGCAACACCTGAAGATAGGCCTTTGTCCTCCCTTTCTTGGAATATTAACCAAAAAGGGCTTAAAATCATGAAAACTTGCTCAGTCCGCTTGAGATGTATCTGTATCTCCTACAACCCAGGTGTCTTTTTCGTGACATGAAATCATCCAAAGGATAGGGCCTCTGTCTCCCAGTCTCTGTGGGAGGTGAGAATCCTAATTTTGGTAGCTCCCAGCTGACAAACACAGTTGGCCTAACTGAGACCAAGTTAGCATGACAGAGTCCATGTCTAAACCATCTTGACCCCCCATCTTATTCTCACAATGTACTTTTGAGAAATGCTTAGAACTGCACATAGGCAAGCTAATCAGTAGCCAGTCAGTAGCCAGCAGAGAGAATGATTTATTAGCAGAAGATTTAAGTCCTCTGCCCAAATTGTCCTTTCTCTCTGACAAGATAATACATATTTTCTTAGATTTCTCAGAGATGTCTCATTCAGCAGATCTGAAACTTTTTGTCTACAGAGAGGCAGCTAGTGGCCTGTGGTCACCCAACACCTGACACTCCTGAGCGTGCTCCCCAACCATGTTTGCCTTGTATAAGTCATTTACAAATCAGTTTCCCTTGAAGATTCTTTTCGATACCAGCCTTAATATTGGTTCCCCTATATTAAACCCCACGTGTATGGGCTTAAAACGAAGAGCACCTGTCCCCTTTCCCTGCTTCTTTAATTACATTCATATGTAATTAAATGTGTAATTAAATTAAATGTTTCCTTTTCTATCCCCTTCACCTATGCATGAAACTAATGTTAAGTCTAGAATACCGCCCTTCCACTCACACAATGTACAGAAAAGTTACAAATTGTTAAAACCCATGTGGCCTTACATTGAAGTCCTGGCTAATTATGGGTCCTTAAGGTTTTTCCAGGAAAACCAGTGTCCAGAAACAATATCAAGAAACTGAAGTTTCCAAGACCCCACTCCTTGGCTTCCTGGCACTGGCACCCACCATTCATCACAGAAGCACACAAGCAAGAACACTCACCTGCACATTCCCTTATCTCACCACCCCAGTCCCTGTGTATGGTCACATTCCTTCCAACCTTTAACACCCCTTGCCTCCCATCTTTCAGGGAAGTGAACCTGAGTGCTTACACTCATCTCCCAGCTGTCACCCGAAATAAAGCCCCTTTCCTTGCCACAAGCTCGTGTTACGTTTTTTTTTTTTTGACCCCTTTTTGTGCAGCAGGTAAACAAACTTCTGTTTGTGTTTGGTAACATAACCACATTTACACTGACCAACTGTGTGGGTTTTCTACACCGAGCAATATTCAACTTCTTTGCAGACCCTTACTGGAGTTCTACAATTTAATTCAATTCTGACACTAATTACCCAGAGTTAGCGCAGGCCCCACAGATTGAGAGTTTAGTTCCACTGACTGCTCAACCTCACGTCAGACAAGAACGGTTAAGTAGTGGGTCCCTAGGTTAATTCTGTCCAACTTGGGTATGAATTGGGAGTTCCCATGACCAGCTTCTCAGATTCAATAATTTGCTATAATGGCTCACAGAAGTCAGGGAAATAATTTTCTTATACTTACTATTATAAAGGATACAAATGAACAGCCAGTATAAGAGACACATGAGGTCCAGAAGGGTCCTGAGAACAGTACCTTGGTCCCCATGGGGTTTAGGGGTACCACCCACCTGGTATGTGGATGTATTCTTGTTCACCAATCTGGAAAGTCTCTAAACCCCTTTGTTTAGGGTTTTTATGGAGCTTCCATTACATACGCATGATTGATGATATTATTGGCCATTAGTGAATAACTCATTCTCCAAACCCTTTCCTCTCTCAGGAAGTTAGCAGGTGGGACTGAAAGTTCTACATCTCTAATGATACTGTTAGTTCCTCCAGAGACCAGACTCTACCCTGAAGCTATCTGGGGGACCACCAAGAGTCATGTCATTAATATAAACTCAAGTATGTTTGGAAGAGGCTTGTTATGAATAACAAAAGGCACTCATCACCTCTGTCACTCGGGAAATTCCAAGGATTTTACGAGCTTCGCGTCAGAAACTAGGAATGATGATCAAATATATTTTTATTATATCACAATATCACACCAACCCTTTGTAATTTTTCACCTAAGCCCCTACTCTCTCCCTCTTCTAATTCCTCATTCTCCATTTACAATGCACAGTAATCTCTGCAAAATCAGAATGGAACTAACTCTCCTCCTATCAGCGAGTACTGAATAAAATGTTTTCACTACTTTAATCTCCAGCTTTGTTTTTGACAATATATAGAAGTATCATATATGTTTCATCTTACATCTTTCTCCTTTTATTATATAGCGTGTATACCTTTCCTATCAAAGCATACAAATATTGCTCCACCCTAGCATGAAGCATTTATAGTTAATATATGTCTGATTGGACACTACCCTCAATGGACTATAGCCCAAATTCACACAATATAAAAGTTACACATGTACTTCAGGTAGAAAAAAAAGTGATTCCAGAATGAAAGTACTAAATTCAGGAAGGAATGCAGAGCAACTGAAGTAGTAAACAGAGTAAATCTAACAAATACTGAACAAAGAGCAGAAAATTTATGTCCTCTACCCAAACTTTTCCTTCTGCCACGGATAAAGAAGTAACTGACGTTTTCTTAGGTTCCTCAGGACTATTACATTCAGCAGATCTGCTATGGAGAGGCATCCAACATTCTGTGGTCATCCAACACCTGACACTCCTGAGCCCCCTCTCCAACCCCATTTGCCTTATATAAGTCATTTCCAAATCAGTTCCATTTAATGGAGTTTTTAGGACGATAGTCCACCATCTTCTGATATGCTAGCTTATTAAAGTTCTTTCTCTACCACTGTCTGCTTGGTCTTTTATCTTGGGGCAAGCAGATCAATCCCTTGCCAATTGTCACATCTGCTTTAAACATTACAATATCCTAAAGCAAAGAATGACACCTTTAAAGATAGAGATGTAGGGGTCCAGCCCTGTGGCATGGTGGTTAACTTCACTTCAGTCTGCCTTGGCAGCCCAGGTTTGTGGGTTCAGATCCCAAGTCCAGACCCATACCACTCATCAGCCATGCTCTGGCAGTGATCCATATACAAAATAGAGGAAGACTGGCAAGGAATTTTAGCTCAGGGCTAATCTTCCTCAGCTAAAGAAAAAGAAAACAGAAAGAGAGGAAAATTGGCAATGGATGTTAGCTCAGGGCAAGACTTTCTTAGGGAAAAAAAAAGAGGGATGTTTGCCTCCCATATCAGCATTTCTTTAAATAGAAACACTTCTGCCCAGAAACTAAGGGTTAAACTGACCTTCTGTGTACATCTTCTGACCACTGACCTGCTGTGCTGGCAAAACACTGTAACTGTAGTCAACGGAAATACTCCTGTCATACGTGATGTATACTCCTTTTTCCAAGATGGTGTACAACCACGCTGAACACCTGGCTTCTTCAGAGTGCTTCCTTACATGGTGGTTGTTCTCCCGGTGTATGTAGTCCTCAGATTGGCTATTCTAACAATTCATCCCAATTTTGATTTATAGATTATTGACTATTTGCATTGACAATAAAGACAATATATGTTGATATAATCAAAGATTGTTCTTTTATAGCTTATCACTTCTCATTTTCTTACTTTACAGAAATGTGATTCATGTACTTCTCCCTTTACAAGCTATTAATTTCATGACAGGTACAATGAGTGATTTTGGCCACCAACATATGCAAAGCATTTACACTATGGTTAAAACAGCTGATGCACAATAAATGTTTGGTGACAGGATGTACTAAGAAATATAATCCCACTGGTGTATCTTACTCTTTAGTATGAATGCATCCACAATTTGGGAGCATAACCACTAGCAAATATCTTCAGCTACATAGAACTATTTCTACCCCAACTAACACACACCAAAAATTGGATGAATAGAACTATTAGGCTCTTCTGGGCTGGACATTGTGTGAATACAGAAGTTATATAAGTAGTTAGTTCATTACTGTGATTTCATTATCACCAACTTGGAATGCATACTCAGCATATTGAAAACATTGAGAAAATAAAGTTCACCAAATCCTCTATGGTTAGTATTCTGGCAGCCAAATCCATTTTAGAGATACTACTAGTTTCTGGGATTGGTCTTAAATCTACAAGTATTGCATGTATTACATGACAGTTAATCTTTAAAATCAGCAAAGTTATCAATGCTCCCTGATTTAGGTGTTTGATGATTTCTACCTGCATGTTGTTTAACAATTTACTCCACTGACAACTCCTTAGCCAGCCTATTAGAAAGGGATAAGCTTTATACAGTGCGGAAACAGAGGCCATTGATTACTTCAGTAATTATTTTGTTACTCTCTTGTTGACATGTGAAAAATAGTGGTAGAATGGAAAAACAAGGATGAGTCTTATTTTGGGTTTGAGAAAATTGTATACACAGAGGTTTGATATCTTTCATCCACAAAGTTAAATCTAGCTGTCATGCAGTATAACTAAAAGTATGTTCCATAGTATGGGCAAGTTTTTCAGTGACTGTAGTGCAGCGCACAAGGAGGTTAAAATTATTGCAATGATGGATAGTTTATACATGAAGCAGCAAGCAACAACTATAGTTGACAATTAGAATAGAAATACATTATTTTCCAGTAATGGGAAAAAATGGGCTATGAGAAGCCATCAAATCGAGGAGCGTTTTAAAAGTACATCCAAAGGTTTCTTTGCCAATTTTATAGCAACTGCAACAACTCTTAAATAAGAGGAATTTGCTTTAGTCACAGCAAATTCTACACAGGGTGCAAATAGGAGCAAGGTTGGACTACAGGTCCCTAATGTGAACCACATAAGAATTATTCTGTAAACTACTTGTGATCATAGCTCCGCTATTCTCTTGAATAACTTCTTGGAAGTATCTAGCATGTAGGTGGGCCTCCTCCCTTAATTCAAATAGTAATAGACAACTCTGTCCATCAGCATAGCTTTGATTTTTGAATGGAAAAAAGCCATTCTGTGGTGTTTTGAAAAAAGAAAACTCAAAGCATGCAGAGAATACTGACCCATGTTTTAAACTTACGCTGTCTACTATAGTAGTAGCCACAAGCCATGGATGACTATTTAAATTCAAATTAATTAAAATTGAACCAAATTTAAAATCTAATTCCCCAGAAAGGGAGAGAAAATAGAAGGATACAGATAAATGAAAGATAAAACTTGTCTTGCAATGATGAACTATCTACATACAAAATTCAAGAGAATCTCAAGTATTTTAAGTAATATTTGCATAAAATAACTTTAAGACACAAAGAACTTCTTTACATCAATTATAACTCACCCAAGATTATGACTGTAAATAGACCATTCGAAATCTAAACATTAGAAATTACCTTAAGAATGCAGCTAACAAAAGATGTAAAGGTCTTTACCAAGAAAATGTCACACATTAAAGATCTGATTATAAAACAGAAGATACCACATTTATCACTGGGAAGACTTAATACATTAAAAGTCAGTTCTCCCGATTCATTTATAGATTTAAACCAATTTCAGTCAAAACTCCAATGTTCTTTGGAACTTCACAAACTGAACACTTATAAAGCTAAAGCAGAGTCAGAAATAGCTAAGATAGAAATAAAAGAACAATAAATGAACTACTTGTATTAATGTGAAATCCTTAAATTATTTTTAAGCTGTAATAATCAAAGCAGTGTGGTATTTGGCACCATATAGGGAAAAAATGTTAATGGAAATAGAATGAATAGAGTAGGGAGCCTAGAAAAAAATGTGTATATTTATGAATTTGATAAATTAACTTTCGTGGTTTCACAAATCAGTTGGAAAGACTGGCCTTTGAGCAATAACTGAAAATAACTGTATCCCTAACCTTATATCACATTAAGGAAAAAAGCCAGGAAATTATAGATCTAGGTGTAAAAAAAGCCAAACTTTAGAAAGACATGTAACTTTTCGATTACAAGATAGAAAAGTACTTAAAAGTGACAAACTACAGCCTAAAAATTTTGACAAGACATAAAAGGTAATTAATAGACAAACCACAAGTGAGAAAAGTTATATTCAACACTTGTAAAAACAGGAAACTATCAAATAAAAACATACAAAATAAGCAATAAAAAGGATGAAGAGACAATCCTTTAAAGAGATTTTCAAGAACATGGTCCTTCTCTGGTTATATAAATTTAGGTGATTTCAGAATCAGAGTATTTGAAACACCAAGAAACACATGGGAATTATGTCCTATTATATAATTAGTATGCTGTCAGCTCCACTAGAAGATACATATCATGATATAAGGGGATCTTACTCCCTGCTGTTAATGTTTAGTGCCTACAAGAGACCCTGGCACATTGACTCTTGAATCAATGAATACAACTAACTTCCTAATGTAGCCTTTCCAATGTAGTTCCTGATGGCAACTTGATATGCCTTCAGATGACAAGCCAGTTTTAATGACAGAAAAATGCAATTACTTAATTCTTGCATGTTGTTTCAATTATGAATATTATGTCTGAGTTAATGGCCATTTTTCAAAATGAGTCAACTAAGTACACATGACTGTTGCAAAAATAATACAGCTCCTTACATTATTCCTGTACATAAAAAAACAGAAAAAATTAAAAATTAAAAAAAAATACATTAGTGGCATTCAAATTTAAATTCTAACTAGCATTCAATTTTCATTCTCTGGTCTATAGACAAATTCCCCTACACACTAAAAATGTACTATTATGTTCCTGTGAAAAGTTGATGATGGTAAGGCTTTAGCTCTGGTTATGACTTTCAGCATTTACTCTGACTTGCTCAAAAAAGAGTACTACTTCGAAGGTTGAGGAGAAATTTTATCTTTTACGTTACTACCCTCCTTTACCCCCACAACTTTTGTCATTATAACGACAAAGACTATCTTGTCAGGTAATCTTTTTTGCTGGAGTCTGAAGTTCCCAGGGTCAGCATTATCACAGAGCTATTTCCTGTGCTCCCACTATTAAAATACACATAAGCTAGGAAGTTTATATTCTTCTTGTTCAACCCTCACAACCCTACAAACAGTGAATGAAAACATGCCTTCATAAGATAACTTACATTCACCTAAATATCAAGGTTGGCAATGGCTCTTTTGAAATAAATACTTTCATCCTATTTGTGGTTTCTCAATTAACTCACCTTTCAAGTTCTCCCAATGGTGATCTTCACCAATATTTACTCATGAAAAGCAATCCTTCCTCCTTCCACATTAGTCTGTATCTTTAAGAATCATAATCAGTTAAACATTTGGAACTTTTTGACTTCATTAATATGTTTGTTCAGTAAACCAGTAAGCTAAATTCCAAATAAAACAAGAATTTACTGTATTGTTTAACTACTTTTCCCCCCTAGAATTATCTTACAGGGTAGAGGATGACTGTCATGTAGGTACACAGTATTCTGTTTAAGTGTACAAGGTGGTACAAAAATTTCTCTCTTCCTTACAGAAGCAGAGAATTTTCTCTTAGTTACGACTTTAGGATATGAAATATAAGCCTAAAAGGAGGATTCAAAAAGAGAAATGAATCAGTTATTGTTTCCATCCATTGATTAGACAACAGATGGTTCTCTACCTTTACCATGGAAAATGAATAAAATGTATTGTAAAAATTTTTTTAAATGTATACTCATGAAAAGTAATTAGTTCAATTTTGGTTTAGGTCCAAAACTTGATTTGCTTTTTCATCTTTTTTAATCATTTCATGCTTCAATATGTTACACTAGCTTTTATATTTCTTAAACCTTTGATGTTTCAGTATCTAAATTTTCCCGAGTTCCACTTACTCTGTTTCTTTAAAAAGGTACTATCAAGAACCTGCAAAATTTTGTACTAACTTTACAAGCTCAATTTGGCAGACGTGTCAAAGCTCATACACTGAAATTTCCAGAAACAATTTTTTTACAAAAAGCAATCCTATTCATGATCTTCACCTAAATTTATTGATAAAAGCTCTAACCCTTCCAGATAAACTTATTTGTAACAGTGTACTATTAAGCCCTTTGAACTACACCAATTTTCAAATATTCCAAGACAGAGTTAATATGAGTAATTCCTAACATAAAACACTTGTCTTCCAATGTTTTTTTATCTAAGAGCTCTTACTTGCATCTCACAAAGATATATACTCAAGAAAGTTAACTTGTTCCATTTTGATGTAGGTGGAAAAACTGGTTTCATTACTATTCCCACTTTGGTCATGTGATGCTTTCATCTAGATAAGAAAATGGATACTTAATTTTAGATTTTGTAAATCTTTGCATCATCCCATATCTAATTTTTCTTTCAACTTATACCATTTCTTTTTTAAAAGAAGGAAGAATTAACTTCACAGTAAAGAGGCAAACACTGTTCTGCAGCCTTTTTGGAGACTTCTCAAACCTTTTATAAATTTAACCTTTCAAAGAGGAACATATTTGTTTAGCCTGCCTAATTGTAAAAATGGAAAGCTTTCAATGGAGAAGTAATATAGTGCTTAACTTTGTATACATTTATGTTCAAAGACACAAAGGAAAATTTTAGACCAACAGTGCAATTCACCTTCCAAACACATTTGCTTTAATGTCGTTTAACTCAGAAGACAGACCAGACAGGAAATACCATTTCATGAAAACTTTTATTGTGAAAATTTTAACGATACAGACGTTAAACAGCTAACTTCTACTTTTCAATTAACACTAACAAGTATGAAATTACTTGGAGCAATCCCACTTTTTTACTTATCCAAAATTCATGGAAGAAAAGTTAATAAATGCCTCTCCTCCGTAAATGAACATTTTTTAGTAGTAGTCAAGTAACAGAAAAAAAATAGCATTTCAATTTTCTCTTTGCAAAGAATATTTGGTACATAACTGAGTGTTATTCTTAATATCTGCTTCGGCCTTCCCTTTCAGATCGGCTTCCCCCACTACCTCCTTTGGAAGCTCCACAACTTGAGCTACTATATGATTCACGAGGAGGAGGGTACACCTTATCCACAGAAGATGGAAACCCTCGTTCTTGTCTACCACCACGCTCACGACCACTTGAATAGGTATCGTTTCGGTTGCCTGAGTAACTTTCCCGACCTCCACCATATCCATCTCGTGTACTACTATAATCATCATAGCGACTGCTTCCACCATAACTCAGAGGGGATCCTCGTGATGGTGGTGCACTACGGGAGCTACCTGTAAATTCAATAATCAAATTACAAAACAAACTACATTACAAGTTTTTTTGGTATCATTAATACCATGAATCTAGTTAAAGTACTGAATATGTGGAAAAGATATGTTTCTATCGGCCTCTGCTAAGGAGGCATCAATTATGCTGCAGTAGTCAAAGGATTTTACATTTATTTAGAAGAAAATTTATTTGAGAAAATTTAAGAATAATATATTTTAGCTTAAGTTTACTTTAAAGTAAATATTCAGCCATGTTTTCTGAAAAATGGGCTAAATTCTGACATTTATACTGTTCCCATGCTTCATACTATTAAATACGGCCCTTGTTATTTACAAGTGTTGAAATATTTTTTCACCAATGAGGGAGACTGTCAATTTATACTTAAAAGCAACCTATTAGTTTAAATGAACTTTAAGAAAATGATTCAAAGATGTCCAAAGTACCCAAAAGCCATACTAAATACTGTTTTCCATTTATGGAATTAGAAATAAAATTAGAGTAACCAACAATCTGGCCTGTTAAAGTCTGTGATTTACGAGTCATAACGGGACTCTTACCATAATTCTCATATGAATCTCGGTAAGAGCCTCCACCAGAATGTTCAGAGTAATCTCTCTCTCGACCACCAGCATAGACATCACGATCACTAAATTTAAAAGAAAGGATTAATTCACATTAGAATTAAGAATTGCAAGGATCTATTTGATAAAGACAAAAAATTTTTATACCTATATCCTCTAGAGGAATGTTCATCCCGAGAACTTGAATGGCCATAATCACGATATCCACTGTCTCTAGGCAGTGGAGCATAATCCTTAGCATCACGGGAACTTGGATAATCCCTGCTTGAATAACTTAAAAAAAGCAGCACATTAAAAAAAGAAATGGTTTGTAACATCCATAATACATAACTGAAAACAAAAAGCAAAAATTTTAAAACAGCAATGAACTTTAAAACAGTTTTTCTCCAAAGTATACCAATGGCCAAAAAAGCATATGAAAATATGCACAATATAATTAGTCACTAGTGAAATGCAAAATCAAAATGAGATACTACTTTACACCTATCAGGGTAGCTGTAACTTTAAAAAAGAGAAAACATCAAGTGTTGCTGAAAATGTACAGAAATTGGAATCCTGTACATTAACGGTAGAAACGTAACTGTGGAAAAGATTGATGGTTCCTTAAAAAATTAAACAAAGAATTACTACATGACCCAGGAATTTCACTTCTAAGTGTATGCAACGAAAAAAATCGAAAACAGGTATTCAAATTCTTGTGCACAAATGCTCACAACAGTACTATGGTGGAAATAACCCAAACAGATGAACTGGTGAAGTGTGGTAAGTATACATAAAATGGACTATTTAGTCAGCCTTAAAAAGGTGTTATGTACTGATTCATACTACAGCATGAATGATCCTTGTTAAGATTTACGCTAAGGGAAAGCAGCTGGACAGAAAAGATCACATACTGTTTGATTCCATTAGCATGATATACCCAAAATAGGTAATGAAAACAAAACATATTGGTGCTTGCTAGGGGCTGGGAGTGGGGGAATGGGAGTCACTGCTTAATGGGTAGAGGGTTTTATTTGGGGGTAATGAAATATTTTGGAACAAGATTAGAGGCAGTGGTTGCATAACATTGTAAATGTACTAGCTATTACTGAATTGTTTATTTTAAAATGTTTATGTCAGATGAGTATCACCTCAACAAAAAATTTACTATGACACCATTTTATGTATTGTTCCCCTTTACCCATCTTTAGTAGTGTAACCAGCATCTCTTGCTGACACATAGTCATCTCTCCGGGAAGAGACCGGCTCTCTGCGTGAAGGACCTCCATAATTCTCTCTCCCACGTGATACTGGACCTTTAATTTTAAAAAGCTTACATAAGTATCTCAAAATTGAGAGTAATGTTACAAAGAAACAAAGGAATTCAAAACACTGATTTTTCTTTGCAAAACAATTTTTTAAAATATTCCTTCTAAGATTCCATTTATGCTTTTTGTCTGCCTAGTATATGTTACCCCTGAATATTTTATCTTCTGGCATCTTCCCCTCCCTATATACATTTTGCGTAATATTGAAATTACCTTCAGTAGGTAAAACCTCTCAGAAATATGAGCTAAATGTAAAGTCTTTGGTAACTACTTCCACATATTCAGCGATTAAATCTGCCTCATTATCTCTTAATGTGTCAGCTTTCTCCTCTATTTGTCGCTGTCTTACTCCATCCATCTCTTGCCTGCATTAACTAAAAGCCTCTCAATCTTGCTTTCACTCTTACTGCTTCATGTACTCTCTATTGTAATGGTCCCACTACAAATAAATTATTCTTTTCAATATTGAAAAATATTCAAATCTTGTAATATTACAAAGACCACAATATTAACCGAAGTTATCATAATTTAGTTTCAAAATCTGGTTTTTCACTTCCCTTAGTCTTTTTATGATAATCTTTCACCCATTTTTGGGTTTCAGAATACTCCATGTTTTCTTGTCTTTTACTTGTACATATATATATATATATATTCTAAAACTGTCAAGAATTCTGTTTGGTGCTTATTAATACAGCAAGGAAATTAATGTAATGTAGTAAACAATTATCCAATTATTTATCAGTTTCCTATATTGTCTTTTCTATAGCCACTTACTTTAGTAAGATCAAATTTAAATATCTACATTTCCTTTACATATCCTTACTTCATTCCCCACTTCTACCTTTAAAACTCTCTTCACTGCGTGAAACTAGTCGGAAACTAAACTAATTGCAAAACTTCTAAGTATCTTGCATGTTACGTGATGGCCTTTTGTTTTCTCTGTTTTTGCTTATTTAAAATGATTTTTTTCTTTCTGTTAATTTCCTAAACATTTCTGATACATCTTAAATATTCCTCACATCTTTATTTCATGGTTCCTTCAAGACCAGTGTTTCTCACAATGCTCAAACCAAAGATTAATTACATGTGAAAGCTCATTCATAATGGTTAAAACTGCTCCGGCTAAAAGATATTTTCCTTCCCCTTGATGATACTTCTACCTTCATGTGAATTGCTTATGAATATCAGTAACAAACAAAATATGTAAAACCTTCAAATTGTTTACTGACTGAAGTACGTTTCTCTTTTCCACTAACTGATCATGTGCAAGTCATCCCACTCACACAAATAGCACTCATTTATTGGGCTACTATGCCAAATTCTTTACATGTATTTCCTAATTTATCACCAAGTGGTTGGCTATCTCTTGATACTAATAAATTTAAATCCACAAACTCAGCCTTTGTAATCATAGCAATACTGACTTCCACTTCATATTAGCAATACTACTTAAGGGCTCATTTGAAGAGCGCTGTATCTTTTTCAAAACATGAAACTTTCTCCCATAAGTAATATTCTCTTCATGTGCTAATTCTTATTCCTAATTCCTGGAATTCCTAATTCACTTATTTTTGTTGAAAATAATGAAATCCTAATGAAAATGTGTAGATTTCTCATGTACTTCAGAATCAGTAGTCAATTAGCAGCTTCACTGATCATCTACATATGAAAGGTAAATTTGACAGTTTCAAGTTTCTACCCTATCAAGGGTCAAAGAACAATGCTAAAAGCTAAGCGAACAAATTAAAGTTCTCTCTTAGACTTCACTAAATTAGAAGAAATACTTCTTTACTGAGTGTTGTTTGCATTGTCTCTTTTTTCCTTTTTTTTGAGGAAGACTGGCCAGAGCTAACATCTGCTGCCTATCTTCCTCCTTTTTTTCCTTCTCTCTCCCAAAGCTGCAGTAGATAGCTATATGTCCTAGTTATACATCCCATAGTGATACATCCTTCTAGTTGCTCTATGTGGGAAGCCACCTCAGCATGGCTTGACGAGTGGTGCACAGGTCCAAGCCCATGATCTGAACCAGCACACCCTGGGTTGAGGTGAAGCATGCTAACTTAATCGCAACGCCACCAGGCCAGCTCCTGTCTTCTCTTGCTTCCTTCTCTGTTCAATATGAACATCTTGTCCCTCTTTCTCAAAATTTATCTTCTGTTCTTATATTTGATTCTACTTATCTCAGGCTTGCTTTAAAATCTTTCCTCAAATAATTTCAAGTGACCATTATGTTCGAGTGTGAAACATCTCTGCACCAATCTTAGTACTTTATGTCCTTCGTTTATTTCACAACTAAATGCACTTCTAAGATGTCCCCCCAACTTAAAATGTCTTACTCCTTCAAGTCTACCTTTAATGTCTTTAATTTTTAAATACCATCTAAGCCCACAATCTTTTTTCAGCTAAATGACAAGGTATTTATATTCATGTTCTATTTATTAAGTTTTAATTATTTATTCCAAATATTTTCTTCCCAATGAGATGACTCTTGGAAGCAAAAAATGTATATTTTATGTATTTATATATTGTCAATATTCTCACACAACCAAAAACAATGCCCGGCACAGAAACTTTATTATGATCTTCAATCTGAACCTTCCAGGAACTTTTAGATTAGGGCTTCATTAGCAAGGATCATTTGGAAGAAGTCATGTGGAGATTAAGAGTGTATCATCTGTATTTAAAACAAAATCTTTTCTAAGTGCCATCATGATCCAAATCAAGAAAGGAAAAATAATTAGTACAGCAAATTTCAGTTACTGTTTATAATAAATTAAATAGAAAATGGGTGGTCAAAGCACATAGCCCTATTATCCTACAGATCAGAATATTTTCTCACAGGACATTATAGTTTTCATGAAAATCCTGACCTTGAAACCACGTAAAAAAGCAGCCTACTACTCCAAGAATGTTGGCAGGAACTTTAAGAAAAATTAAAAGGAATTCTGCAGCTGACATGAACTTAAAAGGAATGTTTTCCCCACTTGTGGTGTTAATCACCTATTGCAACTATAATTAGAAGCTGTAGAATTATTTCCTAACCTTGTGTCAGTAAATAGGTCCATATACTTCTCACTCTCCATTTGGCTTCTTGAACTTAAAGTTAAGCATTCAGTTTAAAACAGCTCACTTTCACTTTCATTCATAAGAAACTACTGTTTGTATTACATAGCATTTACCTCTGTCTCCCATGCCACTACTGCTTTGCCCTGAAGCAGAAGTTGCAGATCGTTTAGGAGGAGGACCTCCACTTCTTGAAGATGGACCTCTTTTAACCGGAAGGTGTCCCCTGGAAGAACTCATGCTGAGATTAACAGCATATTCATCATCATCTGTGTTTAAATGAAATCTTTTTAGACAAACAATCAAAATTTTTTAAATAATCAAGTTTGTTACTGTTATAAATCTTTACTAAACAGTATTATAAGTCTTGGGCATTCACTTGTCTTAACTAATAAAACTAAGTGTTTCCTTACATAAGTACAATGCAAAGACTTATTGTAAAACTCAGTTTGGAAAACCAAGGGAAAAACTCAAGAACTATCTTATATTGGAGTGAACAAGAAAGATTTGAAGAGAATTGAGGGAGTAGAAAAAAATCTGAGTAAATTACACATAAAAATAAACTTTTAAACGTATTAGGAGTAAAATAGTAAATGTTTATATACTGCTGTGTCAAAAAAGCTTTTTAAAACATAACATTATTGACATAAATCAAAATATTAAAAAAGTTAAAAGGGGGAAGATGCATCATGAGAATGCATTAAAGACAGTACATTAATATATAATTCCTACAATTCACTTACAAAATAATAATATCAATGAAAAGGCTTTTCTGTGCTCAATTTTAATATTTAAGAAATGCATATTAAACAATGAAAAATCATTTAACTTGCTAACTAGAAAAATGTTTAGATATTCCAATTCCCTAGAAACGTGAATAGTCTTGTAACATGCAGAATTTAAATCGCTAACTTTTCTCAAACTCAATTTAGTGGGAAAAAACAAAACCACAAATCTAAAATGGGGCAAGCCCTGCAATTCCACTTTAGGAAGTATTTCTTAAAAATCACACAACTGATTATCAAAAACAGAAGCTAAATGTTTGATTTTTCAAGACTGGTTATTATATGAAAGTGTGTTTGATATAAGGATGTTTTTGAAATGAAAAGTGACTCCCTTTCACAGAGAGTAAAAAAACTTCTCTGAAAATAGTTCACAAATACCATTTTCAATTACTTATGCTCCTCCAACACACACAACAAAGAGCTACATCTGTATTTGTGAAATAGTGGTTTTTAAACTTTTCCTGAGTCAGAGACATCTTTGAGAATCTGAACAAAGCTCCTGATATTTTCTTTAAGTGTTTCCCCAAAGCAACTTACATTACAAGAGACCCAGGTAGAAACCTTCATATCAAAATGACAATGGATTTGCATAAACGTTTGCACACGTGTAAACAGAAAATGAATATTGTTTATCCTTCAATTAGGAGTATTTTGAGTGACTTTCATTTCCTACTGTATACTTTTCAAGACTCTAATATTTTTATGATGCAATAAAGTTACTCCCAGAATTAAAAAAAAAATGTATCTGTAACAGTTTATGATGTATGAATCACTGACAAAGTCATATGCAATTCTTCGCCCCAAAATGGAAAATTCTAATATATAATCAACAGAAGCAAGTTCTGCAGAAAAACTGTTGAAGTGAATAGAGGCAATGAATAATAATGGTAAAAACCCTGAATTTAGTTTGAAAGTTCTGCCACTTCACTCAAGGTGATTAAGACTTTCTTGCACATTATTTCAATAATTTTTATGGCTATAATAATTCTTGAGCTCTTAGAAACAATTTTGATAATGTTAATTCTTCATCTAATGTACCTTGGGGTTCACTCTGCTCATATAGCATGCAAATAAAAATTGAGATATTTCTATACATTCAAACATACTATTTTTCAGTCATATGACTGCATCTTTATATTTTAATACATTACCCGAGCGTCCTCCACGTGAAGAATGCCCTCTTTCTCTCCCACTTCCTGTTCTTCCACATTTCCCACTCTTTGCATGGCCCCTGTTTTCTGAAGGAAGTGGTGGTCTACGTCTACCACCCCTCTCAAAAGATGGTTTGTTGGCTTGCTCAACTTTAATTGCTTTTCCGTCCAAAGACTAAAAAGATTAAGTATAATATCAACAACATTACAACAAATTTAACTTGAACAAATTTTACTGCAAATAAAATCAAATTAAAGATGAACGGATTTTTCCCTCCAAAATATATTCTTCTGAAAGGACTGTGTCCTTCACCATGCCAAATATAAGAGACATTTAATTAGTAATTGCTTTTCATTAAATCATAAAACGCAACAGTATATGTACTTGTTATTAAAACCATTGAAACATCCTTTAGTATTAAAAAACAGATTAATACCGCTCACATATCATGAGAGAATATACACATTTATTTCCTGTAAAGTATAATATTATTTTTGTATTTCCACCATTTATTTATTCACCATTTACTCAAAATGACTATTTTACTCATATTCTATATTCTGTTTTAACTATTTGTTCTATTAAAAAATAGGAAATTTCCCCATGACTGCAGGTCTGTATTTACTCTAGTTCTATTAATTTTTCTTTCTTGAAATAGGATCCTTATTTGGTCTTTAATATTTTCTGCCTTACTCAGTTCTTGTTTTGCTTTCCATGTGTCCATAAAAAATAACTTTTTAATGAAGTATTTCACATTCTTATTCCTCAAAAAGGCTTGAATTTCTTAATCTCCCAATAACTTCCTAATAGTTTATCTTTTACAAAGGTCAAAATGATTTTTGAAAACATAATTCAAGTCATAATAGTTGTTCTACATAAAACACTCTGCTCATTTAGTATTATTTTTGGGAAAGAAACTTAAATCCTAAATTCCTACCAAAACTTCTGGTAGATTATGGGCCCTAGCCCAATATAAACAGCCACAACAGGCAGTTGTTTCCACCTGAGGGCCTCATTTGATGTTTTGGAGACCAAAATATTTTCCACAGATTTATGTGCAGCTGCCTCCTTCCCAACATTCTAGATTCAGGTAACATCCCTTGATCTTTATGCATAAAAACACTGTTCACTTCCCCTACAACTGCTAACTAACTTACTTACTGTGTTTCCCTTCTTAACACTTTTGTGCATATAAAATTAATTATATTTATTTTTTACTCATACACTTATCTTTCACCCTAGAATACAAGTTCTCCCACAATAAGGACCTTTGTCTTATTCACAAACATGACTCAGTTGCTATAGTAATGTCTGACACATCGTAAATACTCAATAAAACATGTTGAATGAATGTAGAAATCACGTCTACATAAACTACACTTTCTTGTGCTTGACAACAAGAAAAAAAGAGAAATTACCATCAATTATTCCTCGTAAGTCAAATTTATCTCTGTACAACACAAAATCATTAGCCAAATTCAACTTTTAGGCACTACCAAACCATAAAATATGAACGTAAAGAGTCAATGTACCAGCCTGCAATGTACCAGAAACCTGGCTACAGAGAAAAAGGGAATTAACATATGTAATTCCATACTGCAAGAACTTAAAAAGCACTGGAGATAATTTAATAATGGACCACTTAATATACGGGACAATGACTATAAAAAAAATTACCACATAAAGTGGGAAGGAGAAAAAATCTGGAGCAAACATGCAACCTAAGTTCAGTTTTTGAAGGAGAAATTGTTATTTGTGAGGCTGAAAGAGGGAAAAGTAATTCTTGACAAGGTCAAAAAAACAAAGCTTAAAATAACAGTATGGAATGTTGGGGAGAGCTTAAAGGATAACAGCATCATAAAACAGATTAAGATAATCTTAAAAAAAAAAAAAAAACAAGCCCAAAACGGTCTAGAATGGAGTGACCTCGAAGGCAATGTTAAAAGAATTCTAATAACATCACTAAAAAGTATATAGGAGACACATAACCAGATTTCAAGATCCAGGAGGGAAGACTGTTTTATTCATTAATACATTAAACATTGAATAAAAATAAACCCTCAACCACTTTTATAAAATCATCCTATATTCATATTACAAGAACCTCTCTGGTTACAAAATGAAAACTTATGGAGAAAAGAGCAAATTTAGGGGCAGGAAGGCCAATTACTTATTCTGATACCCACCTTCCTAAATTTGCTCATATATTTTCTGTGTTCAGGAACAACACCTATTTCTCTGTAAAGGTCTTGCTCAAGTATTTTTCTCAAAACCTTTTCCCCCCAAACAACAGCGAGTAATATTCCCTATTTCTAAGATTCTCTAACCTTTTATACTACAGAAATATTTCTATGTATTGCAATAGCTTTTTATAAACACTAAACTTATTTTTCCTGTAAGTACCTTTTTGTGGATTTCTTCTTAATTTTAAAGCTCTTGGAAGGCTGAAAGCCTCTTCACATTTATACTGGAATGCTCATATAAAAATATGTTTAATGTATACTTTTAGAGCTAACATTCATTTCAATCTCCTTCCAACCATATCCTCCAGTATTTATGTGACCAACAGAAAAATGATGGCTAAAGAATTTTGGTTTCTGTGACATTATGCTACCTTATAAATTACAAAAACAAAAAGGATCCAGAAATACTACGACTCAAAAGTACAGACGTAAAACGTTGTTATAAGTCTCTTACCTTTCCATTCATCTCTTTGGCAGCATCCTTAGCATCTGCAGGGCTCGCAAAAGTAATAAAGGCAAAGCCTCTAGACTTGTTTGTGTCCCGATCCTTCATCAAAAGTACTGAAATAAATTTTTAAATTTTAAAATTTAGTATGTCACATAAAATTGAACTTTTCAGTTTCAAAATTATCCTTCCTTTGACAATTTCTCATAAGCTTCCTTAATTTGATGTTCTGGACACGCCATAGTAACAATCTTCTGAAACTTATATATAGGAAAAAAAAAAAAAAAACCTTACATTTTACATCGTTACTAGTATTCTAAAATCCAAAGTGAGTAACTCTACAGTTACCTTACCTTATCCCATTTCATTCCCTATCTCCACAGTAAATTTACTGTTGCTTCTTTTCCTCTTAAGTAGCAAGAGACCCTGAAGAGGACCCTTTCATTCATGAATGCCTTCCCAATATAAAACAGAAAACTTGAAAAAAAAATGCTCATGTAAGTTTTATATACAGAAAAAGCATTTTAATTTAGCTGTTTAACAGCATATATTTAGAATACTTTTACTCTGAACAGATACATATACCGGTTCTTAAGAGTTACCTTCCAAAATGTGTCCAAAGTTCCCAAATACGGCTGCAAGAGTCTTTTCAGTGGTCTGGCTACTAAGGCCTCCTACAAACAGCTTCCCAGGCCTATCTGCTTCCATCGTTTTGCTGTAAACGGTTAAAAATATACCTAGCTACACACAGCAAAAAATAAATCATAAGCGAAAAGAATCAAATTATATTACACAACGTGTTTGAAACAAGCAAAGTATACTAAACAAGTTTTTCCAGTTTCTTAAAAGAAAAATAAAATCTGACATAAAGCAAAATGAATACCACCGTAGCAGACAAAATCTCTGCCTTTCACAGATATTTAGTAAAAACTTATGTGTAAAAATCGGACTGTTAAGGCTATTAATCCTTTTGTGCTGCAGTATGCAAGGCATCACTTAAAAGACAAATGTGGTGCTTTCTGAATTTAACCTAAAACTAGACAGTAAAAAAATGTGTTCTGGAATCTACACATCAGTTAATATTTTAAGCCTTACTGAAAGCACCCAGAACACCTTAAATGTATATTCGAGCTTCCCCCATCTACCCCCATTTATCTTGGTAGTCATTTCTTCCTCTGGAAGTTTTTTTGTGAGGAAGACCGGCCCTGGACTAACATCCATGCCCATCTTCCTCCATTTTATATGGGACGCCGCCACGACATGGCTGCCAAGCAGCGTGTCGGCAAGGTGCCAGGGATCCGAACCTGCGAACCCCGAGGACTAAACCGCTGGGCCACGGGGCCGGCCCCTAGAAGTTTTTTAAATGCTAAGACATAAAATCAAGGAGGGAATTAAAGCTTTCACTGAGGAAAATTTAAAGTGTGATTAGTTATAGCAAATACTGGTTAAAACAACAGACGAAATTTATATAGAACGCTAAAACTTTACAACTCCTCTAATGCGAATCAGCATTTTCACATTTGACTAAAACCGCAAAGTTTTAATCGTGAACTTGGTAATTTTTATGCCTAAGTATCTTGCCTACATTTTTCGATTATCAAAGCATTCAGAGAAGAGAAAAAAAAAAAGCCGCCAACAGAAAAAAAACCGCCAACAGAAACAAAATGGCGCCGCAGCATTCTGTCCAAGACACCATGTGCGACTACCCGCCATGACGTGACTGAGAAAAAGCAAGTTAAACAGCAAAAATGGCACACACGTACACCAAAGACGAGTTTCTTAGCCCCAGAGTGAGGTTCTCTACCCAGTATTGCCCCCCACGCCCACCATTCGAGCATTTTAACCGCCCCTCCCCCCACCGCCCCTCCCCCCACCTCACGAACAAAAGCCGAGAACTTCAGCGGCTTTCCATTGCTGCCTCCGAACACATTACCGAGACGAACAAAAATTAAAATACAAGCAATAGACTGGTATCTAATTCCCCCCGATATTGTATGCACTTATATTTATTCACACACATAAATTACTCGTACCTGAAACTTTACCGAAAAAGCCTGAGAAAAAATAAAAGTTGGCTTTCCGATTCAAAGGAGATAATATAGCTATGCCTCTTTCTCCTGAGGTATAAATTTTTCTTTTGTCCTTAAAATTCCGAGTTCCTTACCTTTTTTTCCTCCTTTTGTTCAGACGCCTCTCCTCCGTGTCTCACCAACCGACGAACAAGCGCAACTGACCGTGGAGAGCGACTGCGCAATCACTACCACGAGGCTAAGGAACCCGGATGTCACCGAGCAACGAGCCGCAGAGGAAGTAGGGAATGAGGAAGACGTAGAAAGTGGAGGAGGGGTGAGCGGCGAAAAGCTTGGGAGAAAGAAATCTAAAGAAAAGAGGAAGACCATAATGTGTTCTCTACTTCCCTTTAATTCTTTACTATTTCTGATGCTTTAATGTAATCAAGACAGAGGAAAACTAAATTTTTAGTATCAAATAGTCATTTATAATTTATCCCCCTCCCAAATATTGGCAATATGCTTACTCTTATGTGGGCATCTGGTTTAGTATTTTTTTTTAATGTGCAAAAGAAAAAGAATAATATAAGGAAAAAACAGTAAGAGAAAAGAACGAAAATAATACTAACATTTAGGAATCCAAAATTTCAGTATCTTTGGAATATACCCGTGAAAAATTCAATCTTCAATTTTCTTTATTAAGTAGATAAAAGTAATGTTTTGACGAAAGCTTCCAAAATTAACAGAAACAACAAATCCACAGGAAACAATTTCTCTACTTCAGTCTCTATATAGTAAACAGAATTCTATCTGGTAAATACATTTCTATTCCTGAAAAAAACACTGTGTTAGCTGACAGATTATTCTTTTACACTATAAAATTATTCTATTAGTTCATTTGCAATATCAAATATAACATTAGGAAATATACTTTACAGAATACAACTAAAACATTTCTTGTGAGTTTCTCTAGAATTTGTCTACACATTTTACATATACATAATTTGTATCTTAAAATTTAAAACTTTAAAAAACAATGCTATAGATACCATTTGCAGTGCTTATATCTTATTTTAACAAACTGATGTCCACTAATTTTTGTACTTTTCCAGTTGTGAAGTACTTAGAATTTCTATATGTACTATAAGTAATAAAGTGCTGATAATGTCTGTGTTAAAATCTTGATTTCTCTTTTTAATATTTTTTCTTTAGGTAAATAATCCAGCAGTGAAGCTATTTTTATACATCCATATATATTTTAGAAAATGACAGGTTTTAAAATTTTTTAATGTTTTAAAATGACAGTTACCAATCTATTAGCACTAATATTAGTTTCTTATTGATCAAAGCCTTTCTATCTAACATTATATCCCCATATTTACCACATTCTTACCAGAAAGACATTCATTTTACTGTCAACATTACAGATTACTTTTTTTTCAGTTTGAACAGGTAAAATGTGCCCTTTGTTTTAATTTATATCCCTTTGGGGAAATGAATTTTATTAAAGAATTTTACTAGAATGCAATAATTAATATTATACATAATTGAATAGTATAGTATAATCAATAAGGATAAGGAATTAATACATTAACCAGTGAGAGGACACCATTGGGAAAGCAGACATGGAAATAATGCATTAAGGTAGATGCCATCAAAGGTACGAGAAAATGCTCAGTGATTAAAAAAAGAGTAATACACATAATATTGACTTTAAATAATTATCAGTAGCAGCCACTTAGATAAAATGTCTACATGTATTGCATTACCCAGTTAATTCTTAGAACTATAACAGTATTATTGTTATACCCATCTTGCAAAAGAGGAAACAAGATACAAGACTTTAAGAGTTGCCCATAGTTTTGGGAATCTGTTTCTAGAAAAACTGAGATTCAGATCTTATGATCTGCTCACAGATACTTTGTTGTTAAAGAAAACCTACTCTTAAAAAGACATACAGTAAAAATTTACCAAATGTGTTTGAGCAAAATTTGAAAATGGATCTTAACTTATTATTCATAATACTTAAGGAACTTGTATGTGGCAAAATTAACAATATTTGCAGAGGTGTGGGGTTATTAAAAGCAGTGTCGCAGAATAAAAATGAGAAGAAGAGTATAAAATGAAATTTTCTAGGAAGAATGAAAGTTGAAATGTTAAAAGTAAAAGGCAACTTTAGGAAATAACCTGCATTTTCATGTGACCAAATAGAGATAGGTCAGGGATTTGTGGTAGATGAAAAAGAGTAATATCAGATGATGAAGCATTTTGCTTGCTATCCAAATAGGCTACTTTATTTTTTAGAGCATCCGTTGAAATCATTTTAACCAGAAATATGAATGTCTACAAGATTTAATGCATGTGGTGATTAATACAACAATATAAAGTCAGGCAGACCAAGAAGAATCTAAGCTTCAAAATTTAGTGGTTATGTGAAATTGGATAAACTACTTAATCTCTTAAATTTACCCTATCTGCAAAAAAGGGATGATAATTCTACTATCAGATAGGATTATTGTAAGGTTAAATGAGATCCTGAGCACAACACCTAAACCATAATTTAGGGCTCAAAGAAAAAAGTGCGGAAATGTTGTAATTGCGTTTATATTAGGAGTATGAGGTTAATTTGTAATCTTACTTTCTTTAGGGACTGTTCAAAACTATATTTTAAAAATAACTGTGTTCCTTTGGATATTTTGCATAAAATAAATCATTATTGTATTCTTTCACCAATAACATGCCTAAAAGGGGGATAGAAAGAAATAGAGCACACACACACACAGTTGGAGTGAAGAATAAGTTAACAGTAGAAAGAGATGAAAAAGAATCATAAGAAATCATGGGTGCATGGTTATGATAGTGATTTGGAAAATGAGATGACAGGTGATTTAAGAAAATGCACTTTATCAAGAATTATTCAAGAAGAGATAGACACCTGGACAAAATAATGAATTGCAGGTGATAATGTGAAAAATTTGCTGAAGAGGCACTGTACTGGTGATAAATAGAAATAAATAAATACTATTTCTGTATTATTTCTACTTTCATAGAACTCAGATCAAAGTTGTTTGTCAGTTCTTTTTACAACCAAACATAGTACGTAAGAAACATGTGACAATACAAATCATAATGGATTAAAAACAGAGCCTCTTTTGGGGCCGGCCCAGTGGCATAGCAGTTAAGTTTGCATGCTCCGCTTTGGTGACCCAGAGTTCTCAGCTTCAGATCCTTGGTGTGGAACTATGCACTGCTTGTCAGCCATGCTGTGGCAGTGTCTCATATAAAGTAGAGTAAGATGGGCACAGATGTTAGCCCAGGGCCAGTTTTCCTCAGTACAAAGAGGAGGATTGGCAATGGATGTTAGTTCAGGGGTAGTCTTCCTCACACAAAAGAAAACAAGGGCCTCTTCTTTAATGGGAATAAATACTACAGATAAAATGGTCAAATAAAAATATAAACATCTAAGAAATATTTATTTTGTAATATAGGAAGTATTTGATTTACTTATTAATTTAATTATCTCATTTGGTTATTGCCACAATTCTGTGAAGTGAATACTATCCTTGTCCTCATTAAACATATTAAAAAATTTTTTTCCTGAGACATGTGCAAGACTTATTTGAAAAGAAAACTGTAAATCCTTTTGAAATACATGAAGAAGGATTTAAGTGGAGATGAGTGTTCTAATATGACATCAATGTGACCTTAAATAATATGAAATTAAAATAAATAATGTGATTATAAGGATGTTATATATATGTATACATTTTTATGTGTATTTAGATTTATGTATATATGTTTATATTTGTACAAGTGTTGTATGTGTGTATGTATATGTGTCTGTGTAAGTATGAATATACATGTACTCATTTATATGTAATATATATTATTTATGTATATTACATATATTGCATTCCTAATCAGATTTTTAGAGTTTATTAGAAAAATCAACATTCAGAAATAGTTTATAGAATATTCTGAGAAAGGGCATCCCTACTGGTTATTAAAGAGGATTAAAGAGCCAAGGTAAGTAAAATAACTTAGTGCACACAAAAAGAGTGATAACCAGAAACCATGGGCATAATAATAAAAGAACAGTACTCATAAAGTGTTTTTTATAAAACATAAATCAGAGCAGAATCAATATATTTTGCTATTGATTTTGAGGAATATCTTAGGTAGAGGAACGTGTTGAATGAGACCACATGGATAGATAAAAGAAACAAACTTCAGACTATTAGAGATAATATAGGGTAATCAACCTAGTTTTTATATATTGAAAGAAAAGAGGTGAAGGAGAAAACTTTTAAAACACGCTTAAAAAACATTCAGACCAATTGTAATGTTCAAATCTTGTTTGGGTTCTATTTCAAAGAAACTGTTAAAATGTTTGCCATTCATGAGAAAAAATAGAAATTTAAACATATTTCATATTTTAGAAATTACTGTCAGTATGTTTTTTAGGCCTTTCTCTGTGATGACCAGATGTCTACAATTGTTCATTACTTACACAGTTACTTGTTTTGACCCAACTTTAATCACACTTCTCTCCTCTTCGCAGTCCCCTAAGCTTTGGCTTGCTCCAAGTTTGGACAAGTACTATTGTACAAATGTCAGAATAAACCCCCTAACATCTCATTCTGACAATCAGCTGGCAGAGAGAAATATTTCCCTCTAAAGTGCCCTTATTTTGCTTACTGATCACCCATCCCTTATCTCCCACTACATTCCTGCTAGCCCTGCTCATCCTTTTCTCTTAAAAAAGACTTTTTCTACTTGATTTTGAGATACTTGCAGGTTCTGAGATTGGAACATTCTCCTATCCCATACCCTTTTTGAATAAAGTCTTTCCTTACCTAAATCTTAATTTGTTTTTCAGACTTTTCTGGTATGGTAACTCAGGTGAAGGAAGGGCTGATGGACTCTTTGTCTTCATCCTGACTACTGTCAGCGCTTCCAGACTCTAGGGGGCCACCCCTGGACTCATGTCTCTTAACTGAAAAAATATAAAAGTTACTCTGATGAAAGTGCACCTCAACTGGAGACTTTAAACTGAGGCGCTGTCTTCAGTACCCAGCAGCAGAGAGCACCATGAGATAGACAGCTTTCCCAAGAAAGGTTCCAACTGACATCAGGAAGAGGTCAGTATCCATCCAAGACAGTGGAAGAAGCCCCCTTGCCCCCAGGAGTCCCTTATTTTCCTATCCTTTCCATTTTAATTGCTTGTCTTTGCTAATCTTTCATTTCTGTCCATTCCAGCAACACTTTTGCTGTCCACAAAACTTTCCCCATTGCAACTGTGGCTTTCCGTAATAAAATTTACATTGTACTCTCTCTTCCTCTTCCCCCTTACATGAGCCATTTTCTCCTTAATAATTTCTCTGTCCCTCCAAGGAGATCCAAATCTGTGCTATTCCTTCACACAACCCAGAGAACAATCTCACAGTCCTACTTCTGGTTGCTGTTATGTACTCACTTTTATTTGGAAACCTCCAGTCTCCCCAGTTCTAATCCGGTCTGAGATTTAAGGGCATCCTTTGTGTTGACACTTACAGGTGGGGAGCTTAGATTTTCTCTCTGTACTTCAAAAGGAACCTCTGTGAACCTCAGTACTCTTCAGAAAGAGCAACATAAACCTCCACTGTTAACATAACCAAGAGCCTTTCAGGGGTCTGGGTATTTTTGGTTACACTACTTTGCTACCAATACAGATATCTACACTATTATTATAGGGGGCAAAAGTGCATGTTTCTTACCTTATTATATTAATCTAATACATCCAGATGCTTCTCAGTATAATTTTAAGTTCACTTGGGACTGTCTGTTCTGCTAAGAAAAACCTGAGAACTTTTCTCTTCCCCAAATCATTGGGACAGTGTCTCCATCAAAAGGGCTCATATGAACTCTAAAATACAGATCTATGGGACAATTATTTTCATGAACCTTGGTAACTCCTAATGAGACATATTTTATTTGTATCAAGTGTGCCTATTAGTTTCTGCTTGCTAATTGGACTGGAGTCTGTTATCTAACTAATCCTATTAGTTCCTATAAAATCTCTAGTGAGACTGCTTGCTTTTCTCACTTTAACCACTTTGTTACCTCTGATTTAAGTTTTCCAGGCACTAGATGATCCAAAAATTCTACAAAAACATGGGACAACTACAAGTTAGGGTCACAATTCCACCTAACTGTAGATGTGATCTTTGTTACCAGGTTCTCAAGAAGCCTTAGCAAAAGAGACAAGAAATTGGGAGTATATCTAAAAGAGCTGACTGCTGCAGCAGATATCAAACAGGTAACTTTGTTTTTGAACCTGCTTGAGTGTGGGCTTCTCAGGAAGTTCACCAAAACTCCTGCATCATCCATGCTACACTTTGGTAAATAACTGTGACTGTGGATAGTCTTACCAAAACAACTGACATCATCATCAGAGAACTCCAAAACTCTGGCGAGTGCTCCTTCATAATTGTTTGGAACTGGATATGATTCTGACTTCCTGAGGTGGCCCTTTTGTAGTGGTTGGAAGTAACTTGCTCTGCATGTTTCCTGAAACTTATCTGATGTCTATATCATTGCCAAAACATTCAGACTGCAAACTAAGAAATTCATCAGATTACCATTACTGTCCTCAAGCTGCCATCTAAGGATATTTTGGGCTTAACGTCATAGAATTTTCTCAATTGGCTCCTTTCAAATTTAGTTGTTGGTTTTACATCCCTTTTCAACCTTAAGTAATTGTTCTTTTATTATATTCATAGGCATGCATTTCATCAGCAGCTGTCAGCGTGATGACACACTTAACAAATGTAACGGCTAGTCTTTCAAGGGCAACAAGAATGTGAAGGTAAATCAGTTCCCCTGAAATAGATCTAGGGTCTCAGGTTGAATCTCAGTCGACTGAAGTGGTTTGAGAGCTCCTAAAAATGGGTTTAGGGCTCTTTATGTTGGGAATGGGGATCTTCTGAGCTGATGTGGATCTTTGCAGCCCTATGGTGGGTCTAGGGTCCCCTGAGGTTGGTTTGGGGTTGCTTGAGCAGAGTTTGATTCCCTTGAAATAGATTTATGCTCCTATGAGATGGGTCTGGAAAATTGTGTTGCTGGTGTCTCCTGAGCTGACTCTGGGTCCCTTGATGGATCTGGAGTCCCCTAGTGTGTTGTATGAGATGCTTGAAATGAGGCTGATTCCTGATATGGGTCTCTGGTCCTCCATAGTAGGTCTGGGGGCCCATGAGGTGGGTCTGAAATCTCCTGAAGTGGAACTTGGGTCTCCTAACCTGAGGCCAGATCTTCTGAGTTTGATCTTAGAACTCCTGAACTGAGTCTCGATCCCTTAATGTGGTTTTATGATCCACTGTGGTCATCTGGACCCTATGAAATGGGTGAAGGTTCCTAGGAGGTAAGTTTGGGTCCTGTGACAAGAAAATGTGGTCTTATGATGTTAGGTTGTGTCTGAATACTCTGAGGTGGATCTTGGGTATAGGAGCTGAGTCTTGGACCACTAAGTTTCATCTAGGGCTCCATGAATTGGATTTGGGGCCTCTGAGTTGAATATGGAACTCCATGGAGTGTTGTGTGAGGATGCCTAAGCTGAATTTAGGTCACCTGATGTGAATGTAGTGACCCATAGAGATGGGACTTGTGACCTTTCACCTGAATTTGGATCACTTGAATTGGATTTGGGGTCCTCTAGGGTATTGTCTAGGGAGGTCTGAGCTATGCCTTGGTCCTTTAAGTAGATCTGGCATCCCTGGAATGTTGTTGGGAGGTGCATGAGCTGAGCCTATATGCCCTGACATGGGCTTGGGGTTCCAAGAGTTCAGTTGGGGGCTCCTGAGTTGTCTATTGAGCCCACTGGTGTGTTGTCTGGGGATACCTAATGTAAATGTGAGTGCCCTGCAGTGGTTAGAAGTCTGAGCTGGGTCTGAAGTCTCTCTCCTTATCTGAATCTGGGTCTACTGTGTGGGTCTGTGATCTTCTGAGGTAGGTCTTGGACCCAGTGAAAAGGGTCTAAGTTATCTTGAGCTGAGTATTGATCCACCAAGGTGGGTTAGTTATCACCTTTGGTAGGTCTGGGATTCTAAATATGGGTCTGGGCACCCTGAAGTGGGTATCTGGTCCCCAATTTTGAGTCTTGGGCCCTAAGTGGGTCTGGAGGCTCCTGAGTATAGTATGGGTCTTCTGATGTGGTTCTGGGGTGCAGTGATGTGCGTCTGAGTGCTCCAAGGTGGGTCTGGGTCTCTGAATTTTTGCTGTGTGGTTACAATGAGGTTTGTATAAAAGATCTCATAGATGAGATAGTCCTTTTTCTGATGATAGCCTCTTATCTTGATTCACCTACGCAGGAGATATAGGCTATAGATATATATTTTTTTTCATTTTCCCTCTTCCTATTCTATGTTTTTGTTGTCACAATTTATCCCTTTTTGTACTGTGAATTTGTTTCCAAATTCAAGTGGTTATAGTTACTTTTAATACTTCCTTTCCCTTTAACCTTTAGGTATTCTGATGTAGAGTTGCAGTTTTCTGATTTTGTCTATTTATCACCTTGCTCAAAGTTTTGTGAACCTTTGCCTTTTCATTTCAGGTAGGAGGGCTCCTTTCTACATTTCTGGTAAGACAGTTCTAGTGGCAGAGAACTCCCTCAGTTTTGTTTGGGAAAGCCGTTATTTCTTCTTCATATCTGAAAGATAACTTTGCTGGAAAGAGTATTCTTGGCAGATAGTTTTTATCTTTCAGTACTTTGAATGTATCATTCTGCTCCCTCCTGGCCTGCAGAGTTTCTGCTGAGAAATCTACTGATAACCTAAGAGCAGATTTAGGAACCTAATGGGGATTCTCTTGTAGGTTACTGTCTATTTTTTTTCACTGACTGCTTTTACTATTCTTTCTTTCTCATTGACTTTAACAGTTTTATTTATTATTATTATTATTATTTAACAGTTTGTTACTTTAACAGTTTGTTATTATAATAACGAAGACCTTGGAGGAGTTCTTTTTACATTGAAATAATTAGATGTTCTATTAGCTTCATAGACTTGTATATCCAGTTTCATCCCAGGTTTGGGAAGTTCTTAGCTATTATTTCTTCAAGTAAGCTCTCTGTTTCTTCTCTCTTTCTTCTCCTTCTGGGATATTCATTATCCTTATAAGCCCTTTCTAATGAAGTTGGATAATTCTCATAGAATTCTACATTTTCTTAGGTCTTTGTTCTCTCTTCTTTTCTACCTGTATTGTTTCTAGGTTTTTGTCTTTGAATTGACTAATTCTCACTTTCTTGAGGTCTTCCCTCTTTCCAGTGTTTTCTAATGCATTCTTCTTCTCAACTGCTGAGTACTTTAGCTACAGAATTTCCGTTTGGTACTTTTTTAGACTTTAAGTCTCTTTGGTAATGTATTATTTCTGTTCATTGGTTTCATTTATGAGCTCATTGAACTGCCTTTCTGAGTTTTCTTGTAGCTTGTTGAGTTTCTTTTGAATTCTTTATCAGTTAGATCTCAGTCTTCCATGACTTTATGTTTTATTTTTGGAGAATTTTTTCCCTGATGCCGTGTTACTGTGGCTTTCTGCAATGCTTGCTGAGTTATTCCTCCTATTGCACATTTGTCATAGCAAACACTTGTCTTATTTAGGTATAGTTTTGTTTGTTTTGATTCTAACTCCTCAACCGTTTACAGACTAGAGGCCTTTCTTTTGTTTTCAGTAGATGGCACAATAGCATCAGTTTTTGGTTTCCTTTACCTGAGCTGACTCTGACTATATTTGAGAATCTGCACATTTTATTCTCCACCGCCTCTATTAGAGGTGTTACTGTCACTCTCATCACAGGCACTTGTGCCTTTGTGAGTTACTGGTGCCTTGCTTTGCTGGTGTCACTGCCATCACTGGTTTCACCTCCAGGGCCACAGGAGGGATGGCTGACACCTCAACTGTGTCCAGGATCACCTGGGTTGGAAGCACCATGGGAGGGGTAGTAGAAAATGGGGAGAGATTCAGGTTCACTAGGAAACCCGTGCTGTTTGTTTCCTGGTGGCCACAGGCATCACTATAATTGGGAGACCAGAGTTGTATACATGCCTCCACTGCTGCTGCCAGGCTCTGAGACATGACCAGAAGCTGGGGACTGCAGAGCCCAACCTCTGCTGCTGTTCTCCTCATAGTCACAGGTGTTACTGCATTTGGGAGGCTGTGGTCACACATGGGCCTTTGCTGCTGCCCACCAGGTTCTCTGGGGCTGGGGATGGCTGGCTTAGCCACCATGGCCAAGGGGCCAGGATCATGGACACTGTCTATGCTATTTCCCTATTTGCCTCCTCTTTATTTTCCAGTCCATCACCTTTGTATGTGCTGATCTGTGACTCTCCACAATCCTAGTATGGTGGGCCATGTGGCCTTTGTTGGGTTATGGATGTTTCACTGGCTGTGGATTGAAGGGGAGAGACAAAGGGATCCTTCCATGCCACCGTGATGATGACATCTCCTCTCCTTCCATGTTTTAGCTATTGTAGATAATTCTTCTATGAACATGGGTGTGCAGATATCTCTTCAAAACTCTGCTTTCAATTCTTTTGGGTATATACCTAGAAGTGGAACTGCTGGAACATATTGTATTTCTATTTTTAATATTTCAAGGAAACTCCATATTTTTTTTTTCACAGCAGCTTTACCAATTTACATTCCCAACAGTGCACAAAGGTTCTAATTTCTCTGCATTCTCACCAACTCTTGTTATTTTCTGTAGTAGCCATCCTAATGGGTGTGAGGTGGTATCTCATTGTAATCTTGATTTATATTTCCCTAATGGTTACTGGTATTGAGCATCTTTTCATGTATTGGCCATTCATACATCTTTGGAGTAATGTCTTTTCAAGTCCTTTGCCTACTTTAACTTTTTAAAACCTTTTTGTTGTTGAGTTACAAGACTTTTATATATTCTAGATACTAGAGGTTTATTATATATATAATTTAAAAATATTTCTCCCATTCTTTAAGTTGTCTTTTAACTTTTTATAATGCCCTTTGATTCAGAAAAGTTTTTATTATTCAGGAAGTCCAACTTATCTATTATTTTCTTTTCCTGTTCATGCTTTTGGCATCATACCTAAGAATCCATTGCCGGTTACAAGCTCATGAAAAGTTAATTCTGTTTTTTTTCTACGAGTTTTATAGTTTTACCTCTTATGTATAGGTTGTTGTTCCAATTTCAGTTAATTTTATATACGGTCTGATGTAGGGATCAACTTGATTATTTTGTATATCATATTGTGTGTTGATATCTGGTTTTCCTAGCACCATTAGTTGAAAGAACCTTTAGTCCCTACTGAATAGCCTTGGAACGCTTGTCAAAAATCACTAGACTATAGGGGGCCGCCCGGTGGCGCAGCGGTTTAGTCCGCACTTGGCAGCCCGGGGTTCGTGAGTTCGGATCCCGGCGCCCAACTACGCACTGCCTGTCAGCCATGCTGTGGTGGCGTCCCATATAAAGTGGAGGAAGATGGGCACGGATGTTAGCCCAGGGCCAGTCTTCCTCAGCAAAAAGGGGAGGATTGGCAACAGATGTTAGCTCAGGGCTGGTCTTCCCCACAAAAAAAAAAAAAAATCACTAGACTACAGGTGTATGGATTTTTTTTCTGGATTCTCAAAACTATTCCATTTATTTTTGCAGCAAATGGTCTATAACCTATTGCAGTACCACACTGTTTTGATTACTGTAGCTTTGCAGTAAGTTTGAAATCAGGAATTGCAAGTCATACAATTTTGTTCTGTTTCAAGATTGTTTTGTTTATTAGCCACCTTGCAATGAAATTTTTCATTTGTGGGGGAAAAAAAAATCACTGAAATTTTGAAAGGAATGTGTACATCTCTTTGGACAGTATTGCTGTTTTAACAGTGCTGTCTTCCAGACAGTGGACATGGATGTATTTCTGTTTTTTAAAGTCATCTTTAATTTATTTCAGTAACGTTTTGTGGTTTTCAATATACAGGTATTTCACTTCCTCAGTTCAATTCATTGCTCAATATTTTATTTTAGATGTTTTTATAGATGGAATTGATTTATTTCCTTTTCAGTATACTTGTTTATAGAAACACAACTTATTTTTGTGTGTTGATCTTGAACGCTGCAACTTCGCTACATTGGTTTATTAGCTTTAGTACTTCATTTGTGAATTCTTTGGGATATATTTTTTTTAAATTGTGGTAAAGTACAGGTAACACAAAATGTACCATTTTAACCATAAAATTCAATAGTGTTAAATAGATTCACAGTATTGTAAAACTATCATCACTATTTGTTTCCAAAACATTTTGATCATTCTCAACAGAAACTTTGTACCAATGCATTAAGCAATAACCATTAACTAATAATTCTACATTACATTTTCTATATATGAGTCATATCATCTTCTAAAAGAGGTTGTTTTACTTCTTGCTTTCCAATTTTTATGCCTTTTGTTTGTTTTAATTGCCTAACTTTTCTGGCTAGAACTTCATGTATAGTGTGGAATTATGGTGGTAAAAACAGTCATCCTGGTTCCTGATCTTGGGTGGAAAGCTTTCAGTCTTTTACTTTTCCTCATTGAATATGATGTTAGTTCTGGCTATTTTGAAGTGTCCTTTATCATCTTGAGGAAGTTCTTTCCTATTCCTAGTTTTCTGAATGTTTTTATCGTGAAAATGTGTTTCATTTTGTCAAATACATTAAGATGATCGTGATTTCCCCCATTTGTTTTATTCCTGTGATGTAGTAAATTGATTTTCTTATGTTGGACCTCTACTTGCATTCCTGGGTTACATTTCATTTGGTCATAAATAAATTTAACTTGTTGAGAGTTTAGCTAAGCATTGTTACCTTGGCAGCATGGTGTTTCTGCCTCAGCATCTGTTTTGTTTGGCCAAGTGGCCTGTGGGTACCTTACACTGACAGTAGCCCTCATGCAAACACATGCCCTAGATAGTCATGCACAGAGTCACAAGAAAATGTGAGTTCCTGATCTGACTTCCCCAACAGCTCTTGTGGTAGGTAATCCCCGCTGCCTCCTAGGGCCTTCTCCTTGTTCTCTCTTAGGTAAGCCCCTGTGGAGCTTACCAAAAACCCTACTGACTAATCTAGGCTTAGCCCAGGATTTCATAGCACTCTTATCTGTGGAGCCTCATAGAGGCAAGTGCCCAGTTCCTGCTTCGCAGTCTGCCTGCACTCCACCCTGAGGTCCCCAAGTGGCCCTCAGGGCTTGGGGTATATGTCCTCCAGGACCTGTGAGTAAGAAATGTGTCTATGCAGTTTCTCTTGTGGTCTTTTGTTGAACAGAGGCTCACCATCCACCTTGTGCTTCACTTAATAAATGTTGATTTAACAAAGTCACAAGAGTCACGATGCATAACTCTTTTACTCTGTTTTTAGATTTGATTTTTCAATATATTGTTGAGGATATATATATATATGTGTGTGTGTATATATATATCTCACACACATATTTGCATATATATTATATAATATTGGACTGTAGTTTTCTTTTCTCATGTTTATGTCTGGTTTTTGGTATCTGGTTAATGCTGACACAGAATGAGTTAGGAAGTATTCCTTCCTCCTTTATTATTTTTGAAAAGAATTGATGTTAATTCTTCTTTAAATACTTAAGAGAATTTATCAGTGAATCCATCTGGTCCTTGCCTGTTTTTTCTTGGGAGGTTTTTGATTACTGATTAAATCTGTCTACCTGTTATAGGTGTATTCCTGTTTTCTATTTTTTTTGGGGGGGGGTCAGTTTGTCAATTTATGTGTTTCTAGGAATTCTTCATTTCATCTAGGTTATCTAATTTGTTGTTCATACCACTGTCTTACAATCGTTTTTATTTCTCTGAGATGAGTAATACTATTCCCACTTTCATTTCTGATTCAGAATTGTGTCTCTTATTTGTTAGTCAGTCTAAAGGTAGGTAAATGATATTTATCTTTTTGAAGAATCAGTTTCTGATTTTTTTTCTCTATTGGTTTGTAGTCTCTATGTCATTTATCTCCATCTAATCTTTAGTATTTCTCTCCTGCCAGCTGTGGGTTGTTTTCTCTTTTTCTACATCCTATACTTATTGATTTGAGAATCTTCCTCTTCTTCTTCCTGTTCCTCCTACTCCTTCGTCTTTTTCCTCTAATACTTAGCGCTTTCCTTCTATCAGCAAGATATTGGACTGGGGTGGGAGAGGAGGAGCAAGCAGTGGCTAGCAGGAAAGGAGGCTGCTCAGAACCTGCCATTTAATGGTCATGGCACATTTTTACAGGCTGTGTAAAAAGGAGTGGTGGCAGCAATTTATGGGTGTGCCAAAGAAAATAAATCCATGTGCTAAACTCTGGCAGGTCTACCATAGGTTGCCAAGTCATGGCCCACCCCTTGACATACTTTTTTTAAAAAATTGAGGTGTAATTGACTTATAACATTATATTAGTTTCAAGTGTACAATATAATGATTTGATATTCTATGTAATGAGAAATGATGACCACAATAAGTCTGGTTAACATCCATCACCACACATAGTTAGATATTTTTTTCCTGTGATGAGAACTTTTGAGATCTACTTTCCTAGCAACTTTTAAATATGTAACATGGTATTATTAACTGCAGTCACCATGCTGGGTGTTACAGCCGCATGACTAGGGATAAAGAGAAAGGAATTTAAGCATACCAATACAAAAAAATCATCAAATCACAAAGGGAGAGAGAAAAGAAGAAAGGAACACAGGGACTAAAAACAGCCAGAAAACAATAAACAAACTGTC
The DNA here is from genome assembly GCA_004025025.1 of Tapirus terrestris. NCBI lineage: Eukaryota > Metazoa > Chordata > Mammalia > Perissodactyla > Tapiridae > Tapirus > Tapirus terrestris. Next base: position 256,530 of record PVID01001833.1, read on the forward strand.
AATAAGCACATAACTATCAATAATTACTTTAAATATAAATGGAATAAACTGTATCAATAGACATAGAATGGATGAGTGGGTTAAAAAATAAGAGCCATATATATGCTACCAACAAGAGACTCACTTCAGATGTAAGGACACACAGACGGAAAATAAAAACATGGAAAAAGATATTCTGTGCAAATGAAAACCAAAAGTAAGCTAGGATAGCTATACTTATGTCAGACAAAACAGACTTTAAAACAAAGACTGTATTAAGACACAAAGAAGATCTTTTTTTAATGTAGGTGTTTACAGCTATAAATTTCCCTCAGGTAACTGCTTTTGCTACATCTCATAAATTTCAGTATGTTTTTATTTTTATTTTTCTCACAATATATTCTCATTGTCCCTGTGATTTTTTCTTTGACCCATTGGTTGATTAAGAGTGTGTTGTTTATAATCCACATATTTGTGAATTTTGCAGTTTTCTGTTATTGATTTCATGCTTCATTCTCTTGTGATCAAATAAGATAAGATGTGTGATTTTTAAAAATTTATTGAGACATGTTCTGTAGCCCAAAATAGGATCTATTCTGGAAAATGTTTTATGTGCATTTGAGAAGAATGTATATTCTGCTGTTATTGGTTGGAGTGTTCTGTATTTGTCTATTAGGTCTAGTTGTTTTATATACTAATAAGTCCTATATTTTCTCCTTGATCATTTGTCTGTATGTTCAATCCGTTATTGAAAGTAGGCGACTGAGGTTTCCTTTTATTATCATGTAGCTCCCTTCAATTCTGTCAATATTTCATATATTTGGGAGCTCTTGTGAACGGTGCATACATATTTATAATTGTTATATCCTCTTGGTGAGCTGACCCTTTTATCACTATATAATGACCTTTTCTGTCTCTCATATAACAGTTTTTGATTTAAAGTTTATTTTGTCTGCTACTAACATAGGCAATTCTGCTCTCCTTAGTTTACTGTTTGCATAGAATATACTTTTCCATCCTTTCACTTTCAACCTATGTTGGATCCTGTTTTTTTAATCTATTCTGCTAATCTATATTTTTAACTAGAGTTTAATACACTTACCTTTAAAGTAATTACTGATAGAGAAGGACTTACTATTGCCATGTTTTTGTTTTTTGTATGTTTATAGTTTTTGCCTTTCATTGCCTTCCTTACTACCTTCTTTTGTGGTTTTTTTTTTCCTGTGGTGACATGTTTTGATTTCCTTCTCATTTCCTTTTGTGTATATTTTATAGGAATTCTATAGACTGTGGTTACTATGGGAGTTATTATAATGTATTAAAGTTATTCCTAACTATTTTAAACTGATATCAACTTAAATTTCAATCACGTACAAAAACTCTATCCTTTTATGGCTTCACCCAATTTCTGTTAGTAATGTCACAAATTATATCATCATATATTGTGTACATATTAACATAGATTTGTAATTTATTTTTATGCCGTTCTCTTCTATATTTTGTCAAAGAATTAAAAGTGGAGTTACAAACCAAAATTAAAGTAATAGTGCTTTTTATATTTGACCATGTATTTATCTCTATAAGAGACTTTGTACTGTCATATGGCTTCCATTTACTGCCTAGCATCATTTTACTTCAACTTGAAGCACTCCCTTTAGCATTTCTTGCAGAGCAGATCTTGTGGTAACAAGTTCCCTCGGCTTTTATTTATCTGAGAAAGTTTTTATTTCTCTCTATGGTTTTTTTTCTTCTTCTTTTTGCTGACGAAGATTTGCCCTGAGCTAACATCTGCTGCCAATGATCCTGTTTTTGCTTGAAGAAGATTTGCCCAGTGCTAGCATTTGTGCCAATTTTCCTCTGTTTTTTGTGTGGGACACCACCACAGCATGGCTGCTGGTGAGTAGTGTAGGTCTGCACCAGGAACTGAACCCAGGCTGTGAAAGCGGAGCCCACTGAACTTAACTACTAGGCCGTGGGGCTGGTCTATATCTCTCTCATTTCTGAAGAAAAGTTTTTTCAGATATAGGATTCTTGGCTGACAGGTGTTTTTCCTCAGCAATTTGAATATATCAATCCACTGACTTCAAATTTTCAAGCTTTCTGATGAGAAATCTGCTGATAATCTAATGGGATCCTTAGTAAGTGATACTGCATAGGCTCCTGCCTGGCCACACAGCAGGGTGTGTGCACATCTGGCAACCACAGCTTCCTTCTTTGGTCCCTAACCTCTGGACATGGAGGTGCCAACCAAAAATACTTTACCCAGCAAAACTGTCCTGCAGAAGTAAAGGTGAGATAAAGGCTTTTCCTAACAAAGAAAAGCCAAGGAAATTTATCACCACTAAACCTATCTTAAAGAAATGCAGAAAGAAGTACTTCAAGCTGAAACAAAAGGGCATTAATTGGGAACATGAAAACATATGAAACACAGGTAAAGGTAAGTGTATAGTCAGATTCAGAATAATCTACTTCTATATTATGGTGGTGTGTTGACCCCTTAATTTTAGTATAAATGTTAAAATGCAAAAGTGTTAAAAATAGCTATAGCTGCAATAATTTGTTAATTATACACAATATAAAAAGATGTAAATTGTGACATCAAAAACATACAAGAGGGGAGAGTAAGAGAGTGCAATTTTTATATGCAATGTAAGATGAATAGTCACCAGCATTACATAACCACAAAGCAGAAACCTGCAGTAGATTAGCAAAAGATAAAGAGAGGGAATCAAACCATACCACTATGGAAGATCATCAAGTCACAAAGGAAGGCAGCAAGAGAGGAAGAAAGTAACAAAAAAACAGAAAATAGTAAGATAGGATTAGTGAGTCCTTATCTATCAATCGGTACTGTGAATGTACATTGAACAATTCTTCAATCAAAAGGCATATAGTAGCTACATGGGTTAAAAAAAATCCCACAACCCAACTATACGCTGCCTACAGGAGACTCACTTCAGCTTTAGGACAGACATAGGTTCAAAGTGAAGGGCTGGAAAAGATATTACATGCCAGTAGAATCCAGAAGAGAACAGGAATAGCCAGACTTATATCAGACAAAACAGACTTTAAGCCAAATGGTAATGAGACAAAGATGGTGATTATATAATAAGTGGGTCAACTCATCAAGATTTACAATCACAAATATATATATACACCTGACATCAGAGCACCTAAATACATTAAGCAAATACTAACATATCTGAAGGGAGATATAGATAACAATACAATGCTAGTAGTGGTCTTCAATACTTACTTTCAACAATGGTTAGATAATTCAGACAGAAAATCAACAAGGAAACATTGAACTTGAACTATAGCTTAAACAAGTGGACCTAACATACACACTACATTTTATCCAACAGCAGCAGAGTATACATTTTTCTCAAGCACACATGGAACATTCTCCAGGATGGATTATATATGTCACAAAAAAAGTCATAGCAAGTTTAAGAAAATTAAAATCATATCAAGAATCTTTCCTACCCCCATGATGTGATGCTAGAATCAACTATAGAAACTGCTGGAAAATGCACAAATATGTGTGAATTAAGCAACAGATTCCTGATCAATCAGTGGATCAAAGAAGAAATAAAAAATTATCTTGAGACAAATGAAAATGGAAACACATCATGTCAACACCTATGGGATGCTGCAAAAGCAATTCTAAGAGAGAAGTTTATTGTAATAAATGCCTATATTTTGATAAAGACAGATATCAGATAAACAAACTACACTTGAAAGAACTAGAAAAATACAAACTAAGACCAAAGTAAAAGGAAAGAAGGATATAACAAAGATCAGAGCACAAATAAATGAAATAGAGACCAGAAAAAAGTAGAAAAGATCAAAGAACCTAACAACTGGATTTTTGAAAAGGTAAGCAGCATCCATAGGCCCTTGACTAGACTAAGAAAAAAGAAAAGTCTCAAATAAATAACTTCAGAAATGAAGGAGAAAATGTTATAATTGATACCACAGAAATACAAAGATCCTAAGAGACTGCTAGGAACAATTATATGACAATATATTGTGTAATCTCCAAGAAATGGATAAATTTCCAGAAACATACAACCTACCAAGACTGAATCATGAAGAAATAGAATGCTGGAACAAACTAATTACAAGTAAGGGGATTGAGGCAGTAATCAAAAGCTTCCCAGCACAAAAAAAGCCTAGGAGCAGATGGTTTCATGGGTGAATTCTACCAAATATTTAAAGAAGAATTAATGCAGTTTTTCTCAAACTCATCCAAAATGTTGAAGAGGAAGAAACAGTCCCAAACTCATTTTGTGAGATTACCCTGATACCAAAGCCCGATAAGAACATGGAAAAAGAAAACTGCAGGCCAATATTCCTGATGAATATAGGTGCAAAAATTCTCAAAATATTAGAAAACTGAATTCAACAGCCCATTAAAATGATCATTCACCTTGATCAGGTGGCACTTATCCCTGGGATACAAGGATGATTCAAAATACACAAATCAAGAAGACTGATACACCACATTAATGGGATGAAAGAAAAAAATCATATGATCCTTTGAATAGATAGAGAAAAAGTATTTGACAAAATACAACATCCTTTCATGATAAAAACAGCTTACAAATTGGATATGGAAGGTACATAACACAACAAAGGCCATATATTGCAAACCCAGAACAAACATCATTCTCTAGGGTGAAAGGTTGAAAACTTTTCTTCTGAGATCAGGAACAAGACTAGGGGGCCTACTCTCACCACTCCTATTAAACATTGTATCTGAAGTCCTAGCCAGAGCAGTCAGGCAAGAAAAAGAAAGAAAATGCATCTAACTGGAAAGGAAGAAGTGAAATTGTCTTTGTTTGCTAATGATGTGGTATTATGCGTAGAAAACCCTAAAAACTCCACCAAAAATTGTTGCAACTAATCAACAAATTGAGTAAAGTTGCAGGATACAAAATACACATGAATATATCATATGCATATCTATACTCTAACACAAAATATTTGAAAAAGAAATAAAACCTGTTCACTATAGCATCAAAAATAATAAAATTCTTAGGAGTAAATTTAATGCAGGAAATGAAGGGTCTGTAAATTGAAAACTTACAAGACTTTGATTAAAGAAATTGTAAAAACAAACAAATGGAAAGATATCCCATGGAAGAATGGAAGAATTAATATTATTGAAATGTCCATACTGCCCAAAGCCATCTACAGATTCAGTGTAATCCCTATCAAATTTCCTATAGCATTTATCACAGAGATAGAAAAAGAAATTCTAAAGTCTGTATGGAAACACAAAACCCCTGAATAGCAAATCAATTCTAAGACAGGACAACAATGCTGGAGGCATCACACATCCTAATTTCAAACTATACTACAAAGCTATAGTAATTAAAACAGTATGGTACTGCACAGACACCTAGATCAATGGAACAGAATCAAGAGCCCAGAAATAAACTCCCCAACTAATATTTGACAAGAGAGCTAAAATACTCAATGGGAAAGAATAGTCTGTTTCGTAAATGGTGTTAGGAAACACCATTTCCACATGCAGAAAAATAAAATTGGACTCCTATCTTGCACCACTTACAAAAATTAACTTGAAATAGATTATAGACTTAAATGAGTCTGTAAAAACTGAGACCATAGAACTCCTAGAAGAGAATATAGAGAAACATATGGGTCTTTGCATAGACATTGGTCTTTGCAGTGATTTTTTTGTGTGTGTATGATACCAAAAGCTCAGGCAACAAAATCAAAATTTAGTAATTTGGACTACATTAAACTAAGAAGCTTCTGCAGACAAAAAGCAGACAAACAAACTATAACTACAGAATAGACTACTACAGAATGGGCGATGATATTTGCAAGTCATCTGTCTGATAAAGGGTTAATATCCAAAATATAGAGAGAACTCATAGAACACAATGACAACAACAACAAAAATAAATGAAATGATTAAAAACTGGGCAGAGGAATAGACATTTCCAAAGAATACCTCCAGATAGCCAACAGGTACATGAAAAGTTGCTCAACATCACTCATCATTACAGAAATGCAAATAAAAACTACAATGAGATATCACCTCACATCTGTTAGAATGGCTGTCATCAAAAAGATGAGACAACAAATGTTGCTGAGGATGTAAAGAAAGGGAACACTTGTTCACTGTTGATGACAATGTAAATTGATGTAGGCATTATGGAAAACGATATAGAGGTTCCTCAAAAAATAAAAAATAGAACTACCATATGAGCCGGCAATACCTCTTCTGGGTCTACATCCAAAGGAAGTGAAAAACAGGATCTCAGAGTGATATATGTACCCCCATGTTCATTGCAGCCTTATTCACAATAGCCAAGATATGGAAACAGCCTTACTGTCCATCAGTGGATGAATGGATAAAGAAGATGTAGCATATGTACACAATTATATTGGTATGTATATGGCATATTATTATATATTATTTATATATATATTATATTTATATGTATTATTTATATTTATATATTTATATGATAATGGTATATTATTCAGCCATGAATAATAAGGAAATCCTGCCATTTGTGACAACAGGTCATATACTGTACTGTATGATATCACCTATGTATGGGATCTAAAAAAGCTCAACTTGTAGAAACAAGTTGTGGTTACCAGAGACTGATCAGTGGTTAAAGGATACAAACTCCCAGGTATAAAATAAATAAGTTCTGGGGGATCAAGGTACAGCATGGTGACTATAGTTAATAATACTGTATTATGTACTTGAAAATTGCTAAGAGTGTATGTAATAAATGTTCTCAACACAAAAAGAAATGGTAATTATGTGATGTGATGGAGGTATTAGTTAATGCTATGGTGGGAATCATTTTGTAATATGTGTGTATCAATTCAACAAATTGTGTACTTTAACCTTACACATTGTTTGCTAAACAATCTCAGTAAAGCTGAAAAAAAAATAAAGTGTTTGTCAAATAAGTCTGAATAGTGTGTTCTTTAGGGTTGGTTTCTGGAGAGTTATTCAAATGGGGCTTATTTTCCTATTTCTTTGTATGCCCTGTGATCTTATGTTGAAAATCTAGCATTTGAAATACATATTGCAGTCTGCTTTGGTGGAGGGGAAATCTCGACTAACTATCATAGAGTGAAGATTTAATGTGTTCTTTGCCCTTTTCTGGATATGTGGCTTCCCTAGGCCTCTGCATGCGTGTTTCCCTAATTGCCTCCTATACACAGCTGCTTTTACATGTCTACTTTTCCTGAGTTTCATTCTTGCTCCTAGGGTTTTAGATGTTCTATTGTATTCCACTGTCTACTGTCTCTTGCACACAAGCATTTGCAGGTCTGTAGTCTTCCGACAGTTTTCACATGCTGTGGCACCTGCCATTACTCAGTGGCCTCCAACTTGTTATCCAAGTGATAGATTCATGTCTTTCTGAGCCTTGAACTAGTCAAGTTCTTGGGCAGCTCTCAGACCATAAAATGGCAAATGAGTTTTTTTTTTCTCTCATCCTATAGGAGGAACCAGGGGTGGATTGCTTTTTCTCAACTGCATGAGTCTGAGCCTGGGCAGAGGTGGGGCAAGAGAAAACAAAAAGGCTGTGAAATTTCTTACCATTAGAGTGTGACTCTTTTTTGATTGTGCATTTGCTTGCTTGTTGAAGATCCTGACTGGTTTCTAGAGCTCTAGCAAAAGTGTTTTAATCATGTATTATTGTTGTAATGTGGGATGGAGAGCCTGGAGTTTCTCAGTCTGCCATTTTGCTGATATCACCTCAGTCCTTGCATATTTTTCTCAAACACCCTGTAGAATAATTAAGAACCCATTATAGAGCATCATGAAGTGGTTCCCTTTGCCTTTCCTCTCTAAGTTACAACTAAATGGACATTTATTAACCAACAGAGAATTCCCTGCACACTAGGATGTCTGGGAGATAAACGCAGCCATACATCTCAAGGTAGGGGAACTGGATCCCCAAGAAAGAGTGGAAAGAGGTGAGCATCCCCTTCCCCAGCAGCAGCAATCTAGGTTGTGGGTCCTCACACAGCAGCCGGTGAACTACTGTAAGAGGAGGCAGGCGGCAGACTGGCCTGCATATGAATACTTTTGCTTTTGGAGTTGCAGTCCAGCCATGGGAGTACTGCTATGTGGTGGCTGTCCCACCTGTGGGAATGCTTTCCACTGAGAGGCACAACTCAGCCCCCATGAAAGAGCTCCCATCAAGTGCAACAGCTCAGGTGAACTGCCCGTGAGTGTAGGGCTGGCTCACTCATGAAAAAGAAAGTGCCCCTTCTCTTGCACCTGGCACACCAGTTCACCTGGTCCCCTGCCAATGCAGCAATACCACACCAGAGTGCCCCCATGTGCAATCTGTCAAGTGGCTGTGGCCAGTGGGCAAATGCAGTTGAGACTAGTGGCCCAACTTACATCAGGGACAGGTTCAGAAAACAAAGCTCCTGCCCCCTGTGAGAGGTGACAGGTGGAATCTGTGACCTGATACCCTTACAAATGCCCCAGCAAAGGATCAGTTCATCAAACACCATGAAAAACTACAGTAACACTTTGAAACAGGAGGAAAATGAGAAGTCTCCAAAAACCAACCCTGAAATCACAGAAATTTACAATCTAAATGACAGAGAATTCAAAATAGTTGTCATAAAGAAACTCAGCAAGTTACAAGAAAACTCAGAAAGACAGTTCAGTTAGCTCAAGAATAAAATTAATGAGTGGAAGGAATATTTCACCAAAGAGACTGAAACTCTAAAAACATTTAAAAAAATAAATTCCAGAGGTGAACACAATTAATGAGATAAAAACAATCTAGGGCCTGGCCCCATCGTGTGGTAGTTAAGTTTGCACGCTCCACTTCAGCAGCCCAGGGTTTGCAGGTTTGGATCCCAGGTATGGACCTGTGCACGATTTATCAAGCCATGCTGTGGTAGACACCCCACATAGAATGGAGGAAGATGGGCACAGATGTTAGCCCAGGGCCAATCTTCCTCAGCAAACAGAAGAGGATTGGCAACAGATGTTAACTTAGGGCTAATCTTCCTCCCCAAAACAAAATTAAAACTAAAAATCTAGAATCTTTAAATAAGACAGTTGATGATACAGAGGACAAAAGAAGTGATTTAGAGTACAGAAATATAGAATTGCTTCAGGTGGAGGGGGAAAGAGAACTAAGATTTTAAAAAATGAAGAAAATCTTCAAGAAATATCTGACTCAATTAGAAAATGCAACATAAGGATTATAGGTATTCCAGAGGGAGAAGAGAGGGGGGAAAAGGAGTAGGGAGCTTGTTGAAAGAAATAATAGCAGAGAACTTCCCAAGCCTGGGGAAAGAACTGAACTTACAAGTTCTTGATGCCAATAGGACTACTAGTCACATCAATGCAAAAAGACCTTCTCAAAGGCATATAATAGTAAAACTGGCAAAAGTCAATGACAAAGAAAAAATATTAAGGGCAGCAAAGCAAAAGAAAACCTACAAATGAACTCCTATCAGGCTTTCAGTGGCTTTCTCAGCAGACACCTTACATTCTAGGAGAGAATGAAATGATATATTCAAAATACTGAAAGACAGAAACTTTCAGCAAAGAATACTCTATCCAATGAAATGATCCTTTAGGTATGATGGACAAATACAATCTTTCACAGATAAACAAAAGCTGATAGAGTACATTGCCACTAGACCTTCCTTATATGAAATGTTGAAGGAAGCCCTCACACCTGGAACAAAAAGACAGAGGTTTAAGTGCTTTGAGCAAGGAGATAAGTAGACAAAATCAGAAAATGGTAGGTCCCTATCAGAACATGTTAGCAAACAATTGTAAAAGATAAAGAGAAGGAAAGATCAAAAATAACTATAAACACTTCACTTTAGTCACAAACTCACAATACAAAACAGAATAATTTGCAGCAACAATAACTCAGAAGGGAAAGAGGGAGGGGGTGGAACCTGCTCAGGCTAATGGCGATAAGAGGCCATCAGAAAATGGACTATCTTATCTACAAGATCTTTTATGGAAACCTCATGGTAACCACTAAATAAAAAAATCAGAGCAGACCCACAATTCATAAATAAAGAGAAAATCGAGAAAAACATCACAGAAAACCACCAAACTGAAATGGCAGTCAGAAATATGAGAGAAGAAAAACAATGCAAACATAGAAATGGAAAACAAGAAATGAAATGTCTGTTAAGTCCTAACATAACAAGAATCACTCTAAAGGTAAATGGATTATATTCTCCAATCAAAGACAAAGAATAGCTGAATGGATTAAAAAAACAAGGCCCAACAATATGCTGCCTCCAGGAAACACAATTCAGCTCTAAAGACAAGTATAGGCTCAGAGTGAAAGGATGGAAGACTATACTCCAAGCAAACGGCAAGCAAAAGAAAGCAGGTCTTGCCATACTTATATCAGACAAAGCAGATGTCAAGATAAAAAAGACAATCAGAGACAAAGAGGGTCAGTAAATGACGATAAAATATATATATTCCACGAAGAGGACATAGCACTTATGAATATATGTGCACCTAATACAGGAATACCAAAGTATATAAAGCAACTATTAACAGACCTAAAGGGAGAAATTGACAGCAACACAATAATAGCTAGGGAGCTCAGTACCCCACATACATCAATGGATAGATCATCCACACAGAAAGTCAACAAGGAGATAGTGGATTTAAGTGAAATATAGGTCATAGGTACATAATAGATACATACAGAGAACATTCCATCAAGAAAGGTCAGAATACACATTCTTCTCAAGTGCACAAGGAACATTCTCAAAGATAGATGATATGTTGGGAAACAAGGCAAACCTCAATAAATTTTAGAAGATTGAAATCATACCAAGCATCTTTTCTGACCACAATACTATGAAACTAGAAATCAACCATAAGAAAAAAGCTGTGAAATTCACAAATATTTGGTAACTAAACAACGTGCTATGGAACAACCACAGGATCAATGAAGAAGTCAAAGGAGAAATTAAAAAATACCCATAGGCAGCTGAAAATACAACATCCCAACTGTTATGAGGTGCAGCATAAGTAGTTTTAAGAGGGAAATTCATAGCAATACAGGCCCACCTCAACAAACAAGAAAAATCTGAAACAAGTAATATTAAACTACACCTAACAGAACTAGAAAAAGAACAAACAAAGACCAAAGTCAGCAGAAGGAGGGAAATAATAAAAATTAGGGTAGAAATAAATGAATTAGAGACTAAAAAAACAGTAGAAAGGATCAGTGAAGCTAAGAGGTGGTTCTTTGAGAATATAAACAAATTGATAAACCCTTAACCAGACTAACTAAGAAAATAAAGAGAGGAGGCTCAAATAAAATATAATTAGAAATGAAAGAGAAGAAATTATAACAGATAGCAGAGAAGTACAAAGGAATATAAGAGAATACTATGAAAAATTATCTGCCAACAAATTGGACAACATAGAGGAAATGGATAAATTCTTAGACTTCACAACCTCCCAAAACTGAATCAAGAAGAAACAGAGAATCTGATACACCAATTACAAGTAAAGAGTTTCAAACAGTAATTAAAAACTTCCCCAAATACAAAAGTCCAGGACCAGATGCCTTCTCTGGAGAATTTTACCAAACATTCAAAGATTTAATAGATATCTTTCTCAAACTATTCCAAAGAAGTGACGAAGGTTGGAATGCTTCGTAACTCATTCTATGAGGCCAACATTTCCCAGTAACCAAAACTGGAAAAGGACAGAAGAAAGAAGGAAAATCACATGCAGATATCACTGATGAACATAAATGCAGAAATTCTCAACAAAATATTGGCAAATCTAATACAGCAATACATTAAAAGGATCACACACCATGATCAAGTGGGATTTTTACCAGGGACACAGGGATGGTTCAACATTCACAAATTAGTGTGCTACACTACATTAACAAAATAAGGAACAAAAAAAAAATCACATGATCATCTCAACAGATGCAGAGAAAGCATTTGACAAGATCCAACGTCAATTTATGATAAAAAACCTCAATAAAATGGGTATAGAAGGAAAGTACCTCAACATAATAAAGACCATATATGACAAACCCACAGACAATACCATACTCAACAGTGAAAAACTGAAATCCATCCCTCTGAGAACAGAAACAAGACAAAGTTGCCCACTCTTGCCACCCTTATTCAACATAGTACTGGAGGTTTTATCCAGAGCAGTTAGTCAATGAAAAGAAATAAAGCTATGCAAATTGGAAAGGCAGAAGTCAAACTCTCACTGTTTGTGAATTATATGATTCTATGTATAGAAAACCATAAAAAAAATCCACCAGAAAACAAAAACTATTAGAAATAACAAGTACAGCAAAGTTGCAAGGTACAAAGTCAACTTACAAAAATAAGTTGCATTTCTATACACTAATAACAAACTAGCAGGAAGAGAAGTCAAGAATATAATCCCAGTTACAACAGCAACAAAAAGAATAAAATATCTAGGAATAAATGTAACGAAGGAGGTGAAAGACCTATACACTGAAAACTGTAAGACATCATTGAAAGAAATCAAAGAAGACATAAAGAAGTGGAAAGTTATTTCATGCTCATGGATTGGAAGGATAAATATAGTTAAAATGTCCATATTGCCTAAAGCAACCTACAGATTGAATGAAATCCCAATCAGAATCCCAGTGACATTCTTCATGGAAATGGAACAAAGCATTCTAAAATTTATATGGAACAACAAAGGACCCTGAATAGCCAAAGCAATCCTGAGAAAAAAGAAAAAAGCTGGAGGCAGCACAATCTCTGATTTTGAAGTACACTACAAAGCTGTAGTAATCAAAACAACATGGGACTGACAGAAAAACAGATGTAAAGATCAATGGAACAGAATTGAAAGCCCAGAAATAAAACCACACGTCTCTGGACAGTTAATCTTCAACAAAAGAGCCAAGAACATACAATGGAGATAGGAAACTTTCTTCAATAAATAGTGTTGGGAAAACTGGACAGCTACATGCAAAAGAAGGAAAGTAGACGCATGTAAAAGAATGAAAGTAGATCATTATCTTAACATCATATGCAAAAATTAACTCAAACTGGATTAAAAACTTGAATATAAGACCTGAAACCATAAAATTCCTAGAAGAAAATATAATCAGTATAACTCTTTGGCATAGATCTTAGCGGCATCTTTTCAAATACCCTGTCTACTCAACTAAGGGAAACAAAGGAAAAAAATTAAAAATGGGACTACATCAGACTAAAAGTCTTCTGCAAGGCAAAGGAAACCATGAACAAAATGAAAGGTAACCCATGAAGTGGGAGAAAATATTTCCAAATCATATATCCAACAAAGGGTTAATTTCCAAAATATAAAAACAAGTCATACAACTCAACAACAAAAAACAACCCCATCACAAAATGGGCAGAGGATATGAACAGACATTTTTCCAAAGAAGATATGCAGATTGCCAACAGGCACATGAAAATATGTTCAACGTCACTAATTATTAGGGAAAAGCAAGTCAAAACTACAATGAGATATCACCTTACACCTGTCAGCATGACTATACTTACTGAGACAAAAAATAAAAAATGTTGGAGAGAATGCGGAGAAAAGCAAACCCTCATGCACTGCTGGTGGGAATGAAAACTCTGCAGCCACTATGGAAAACAGTATGGAGATTTCTTTAAAAATTAAAATTAGAAATACCATATGATCCAGCCCTCCCACTACTGGGTATTTATCCAAAGAACTTGAAATCAACAGTTCAAAAAGATTTATGCACCCCTATATTCATTACAGCATTATTCACAGTAGCCAAGACTGGGAAGCAACCCAAGTGTGTATCAATGGTTGAATGAATAAAGAAGATGTGGTACATATATATATACAATGGAATACTACTCAACTATAAAGAAAGACAAAATCATTCCATTTGCCAACAACATGGATGGACATTGAGGGTATGATGTTAAGCGAAATAACCCAGACAGAGAAAGACAAACACCACGTGGTTTCACTCATATGTGGAAAATAAACACATGGATAAAGAGAACAGACTAGTGGTTATCAGAAGGGAAGAGGGCTGGGGGGTGGGTACAGGGGGAGATATGTATGGTGATGGATAAAAATTAGACTATTGGTGGTGAGCACAATGCAGTCTATACAGAAACTGATAAAGAATAATGTATGCGTGAAATTACAAAATGTTATAAACCTTTATTACCTAAATAAAATAATTGAAAAAGAAAAGCCATTATAAAAACCCAGGAACACTGCTGCAAGTAGAGGGAGCACTGTGGATTTCTCACAGGGCTACCTTGGGTAGATAGCTTTCTCTCTAGCCTTGTCTCTTGTTTTCTTTACTTTCTTTATGATGGTTTACCTTAAATACTTTGGATACCACATGTTTTATTTCCTCACACAGACCTCCAAACAAGTAATTCAAAAAGTAGGAACTCCATTCTTTGTCTGGTTTTGTTTGCTTAATTTTTATTCATCCTTCAGATTTCAATTCAAACATGAGTTTAATCACTTTTTATAATCTTTCTGTTATTCATTATTATAGCATTGTGCTCTTATTTTGAGTATTTAACATACAAATTATCATCTTTACAAAATTTATTACTTTAAAATGTTTTTCAGAGGTACAGTGAAGCTTAAATGATTAGAGTAGTGCCTTTCACAGAGTTTGTGAAAAAGGAAGAAAGAAAGAGAAAAAAAAAACCAATAGGGAGGCCATGGTAGTATAAGCAAAGGCTACGTATTGAGCGTTTTTAAAGCCTAACCCAACTGGAAGGTATAAAATTTTGCCCTCCCTCCTTTCTTCTTTTTTCCTAATTTGAACAAGAATATGAAGACTGGTACAGACAAAGCATCTTTCAGTCATCTTGAGGATGGAAGTCAAGTACTACAATTGCTAAGCAAAGTGATGGAATGAGGTCAGATCTCTGATAAAATCATGAAGTTGACTTATGTGCTATCTCATAACTCATATCATATAAAATATAAATTTATTTTATATAATTGATTTAATATTTTCTATCCAGTTCAGGAGAAACTAATATAGTCCTCCCCTATATTGAACAGTCTAGAAGGGAAAGACTTCTTTCCCTCACATTTATGTGTTCAACATAAGGCACACTCCATAGGGAGGGGTTGGTAAGTATTTATTGAATTGTTGCTGTTTGCCCTATATTGTCAGCAGAGAGAAGTGAGTTTAGGTCTTGAGGTAATTTTTTACAAATTTAAAATGTAAGTATGGGTTGAGAGTGATGAGTGGTGTGGGCAAATGAATAAATGTATGAATAAAACACGCTACCATTTTGCATATTGATTAATAAATTATTTTAAACTATTATCAATCAGTATTTCATTAACTTATTTCTATGTCAGGTCATGTAGGTATATCTATAATTAGTAAGTAGTATGTGACAGGTAAATAAAGCTACATAGTAATGCCAAATAGATCATATTTATTTACAAAGTGTAGCACTGGGATATTGGTTGCCCCACTTCAAAACTAAAAGTTAATATTGAGATAAACAAAATTTTGTTTTAATTTTTGAATTTAATTTGACAACATTAAACTTGGCTAAATTTCTTTTGTATAATATTTCTAGTTGGTTGATCATAATAGAAAGACAGCAGTTATCTCACAAGTAGTTATTATGATGTCATACATTCTATACTCTTTTTAATCTCAACCTTAGTAGCTACTGTACTAGATCACTATCTTGTAGTCGCACCTACTTAGCCAACATGAGAACTCCACTTTGCTTTTACCAGTTTTGGGGGTTGCTTTTTCACTGCTGTGGTGGTAAGTTACAGTTAGTTGAAATTTTTTTCTCCTTTTGTGTGTCTTAGTACTTGGGAAGATGTTTCGTTTTCCCTTAACCTTTTAAAATATCTTCTGTTTATCTCCTTGTCATTTATCTCATTTCCTATTTCTTATTTATGTTTCTCTTTCACCTAATAATACCTTTTGCCACCATTATCTCTTCTCATTCTTCTCTATATTCTCCTCTTTCCCATCTTCATCAAACAAAAAAAAGTAGGATGACAAATCTCATTAATCATTCAACAAGATATTTTTTAATGTTATATTTACCTCTTCCCCTCCCTATCTGATCCTTTTAGTACCCGATTCTCAAAAGCAGTGGTTGAGCTCACTGACCCCAATGATTGCCCCATTGTCAGCATCCAAGAACATCCCATGGCTAGTGTCCATGGCTGAAACATGCCAGGGTGTTATTCTGAGTCAGTGGTGGATCCTCTCCACAGCCAGCTGTCTGACTAAACTGTAAGTATATAGCTAAAGGCATGAAAGAGGGATCATAGTTATGTATACCTTATATTTGCTTCATCTTACTGTATTTGCATTGGCTTTTAATGCATTAAGGGGACTTTTTATCGTCTTTGGAAAATATTATATTAAAAATGAAGTTTGAAGTTCTAAACGTCAAATTCTATTCAGTGTGCAATGTTGAACATCAGTTTACAGGGATATAGAGCTGAAATTTATTGGGTTACATTGCTGAATAAGTAAAAGCCTTGCACTGACAAACATTTCAGCTTAAATAGAAGTTTAATGAAATGTTTTTCTCACTCTGATTTTATTATATTGTTCTTCATTTTTCTATTCTGTTAGGAAACATTTGCACTCTGACATTTCAGGAGTCATTGACCAAGAAGGTATCTTACTTGGCCATAAAATATGCCTGCACCCCAGTTTTGATCCACAAATTGGAACAGATCCAGTCAAAGGAGACATAGGAATGGTCCTCCTGCAGTACCCTATCAGGAGGAAAGAAATACCACTTTCTCACGCTTATAACATCTTCTGGAAGAGCTGTTCTAACTGCCAGTACAGACATTGCAGAGTATACCAATATCAGAGTAAGCCACAAGAGTCATGTTCTGCTGTATCATAAATGTAACTCAGAGATTGATATAAAAATTAAGGCAAATTAACAGAACAATAAAATAGGAAGTTTAAAAAACCTTATAGAAAATTATATCCCTATTACTCAAAGACTTTACAGGGATAAAAACAGAGAGTCCTTAAAGAAGTAAAGTGATGATACTTTGGGTTACAGTTATTCTGTGTTCTGTTATTCCACTTAAGAGGGATTTGGGAAAACTGAAAAATCCAAGAGTGGATGAGATTACTGTATGTATGGGATAAGATGAAAGGAAAAGTGTCAGACCGTCTCAGGAATTCTGTGCAGTTAAATGATTGAAAACTGTACTGTAAAAATCATAGGAAGCTATGCTGTCAAAATGCTTAAGAAACATAATAACCCATATCTCACAGTCCTACTCATCTCTCTTTCTTCAGACCATGATAACTTGAGGACAAGTATCAAGAAGTTGTCAGTTAAACTGCTGGACCTCTCATTCTGCAACCATCAACATATCCAGCTGACTAAAAGTATCAATTTATGTATCTGGAGTCAGCCACAGGAAGACTGCTGGGTACTTACTGTATAAGGGCAAAGTTTCCAATGGGGGGGATGTTAAAATGTATGTAAAATTCAGTAAAATGGATATGAAGTTTCATTTATGCAAAAAGAATAAGTTTTGGAGATCTGCTCTACAACGTAGTTATGCAGTTAATTTTTTACTGTACACTTTAAAATTTTAAGAGGGTAGATATCTTGTTGTATTGTTACCACAGTAAAAAAAGAACGGTTCTTTATTTTCAGATGCAATCTACGGAGGTAATGTTTATGATGATTATGTAAACATATATTTATGTAAAAAAAGATACATGTAGAGATATATTCTTAAGATCAAATAAATAAACCAGAAACATTTTCACTGAGAAAATTTGAGAAGTAGAGAACTTACTAAAAATTACCTTTGGAACAATGAGAAGAATAGGAGATTATGGTTCTTAGATTGGGTTGGGTTGTTAGAATACAAATAGAATTAAATTTAGCAAATATAAACTGAGTATTTATGAAAAGTAAAAGTCTACCATTATGAGATTTAATTATTATCCGTTTATCCTGAGGATACAAAAATAATGTAACATAGAATTAGCTGTGAAAAACATATGTCTACCAATAACTATTTTTTAAGGATATTATGAGCTTTTTCCTGAAGTTCAACCTAAGAGATAATGCAGAACATTTTAGAGAAACTAATGTTTAGTTTATAAGACAGATACAATTTAAGAAGACAAAAATGACTAGAAAGAAATTTAAAGCAAAAAAAAATAAATGCAAAAGTAAAAAAGCCATTTGAAATTTGCAGGTGTGAAGAGAGTAGAATTCCTGATCGAGAAGGAATATGAGATCACCTCAATATTCTTTCCTAGCAAACATGTTGCCAGAACTTTGTCAAGTCCAAAAGTCTTGAAATAGATATTTAAGAAATTTGAAATTAAAAAATATAATATAAATAAGGGGGACATAGATGGGGGAATCCCAATCTGATAGGGAACAGAGAGAAAACAGGCCTAGTCCCAGCTGTCAGATCCGCTGGCCTTGGCCCAGTCATCAGGGAGCTTATGATTTGATAGGAAAGAAATTGAAGATACAATATATCACAGTAATTTAGTACAATATAATTTTGTTAATGTCCTTATAGTAATTTGTATAGTGAAAGTAGAAAGGACTAGATGAAAGAGATACTTAAAATTTTGAAAGAAAAGTAGCTCTTCACTATAGAGATAATTTATATAAATATAGGAAGGACATTTAATGCACAGATAATATTTGAAAGTAAAACTTTGGGAGGAAATATTGGTAAGATAGATGCAGAAGAAATGAGAACAGAAAAATAAGCTTACTTATTTTACTGTATTTATAAGCAATATTAAGTATCTACCATATTATGAAGTAATGATATATAGATTTGATTACTTCAGCACAGGGAGCCACTGTGGCATAGTAAAGTCTGCACGCACCACTTTGGCAGCCCTGGAGTTCACAGATTCAGATCCTGGGTGTGGACCTACGCACCGCTCATCAAGTCATGCTCTGGTAGCATCCCATATGCAAAATAGTGGAAGATGGGCACAGATGTTAGCTCAGGGCCAATCTTTCTTAGCAAAAAGAGGAAAATTGGCATTGGATGTTAGCTTGTGGCCAGTTTTCCTCACACACACACACAAAATTAAATCAGATTTATTTAGGAATCTATTCAACAGTCTATTAAAGAAACTTTGTACTCTTTACATTTGTTTCATTATAATGATCTGGCATGAAGGGCAAGAGCAATGAGGAATCATTCATTCATTAACTATTGAGTGGTTAAACATAATTTGGTGCTATGCTAAGATTTAGCAGTTTAAAAAGCATATAGTTATCCTTAACCTAGTGCAGCTTACAAGTGACAAACAACAAATAAAAAAGTAAAATATTGAGTGATAAAACACAAGAAAATATTTGGTGATAGAAAGATGTTGAAAATGTGCTATCAAAATAGGAGTAGTACAGAAGGCCTTTTAAAAGTATTTTATTTGAACAAAGACCTAAAGCCATTGAAAAATCAATCATTGTTAATATTTGACAGAAAAAAAATTCCAGGCAGAGGAAACAACTGTGAAAAATTTCTGACACTAGAATGAACAAGTACGATGGCAGCAAAACAAAGGAAAAATATTGAGTTGAGATCAGAGAATAACAAAGCCTATGGCTTTTACTCTGGGTAACATTCTGCCTGCTGGGAGGAGAAAAAGCCACACAATAAGAGTCGGTGTGGGAGGGAAACAGAATTGATTAAGGCTTAAAAACAAGAGTACGATGAAAACAAGAAATGATGATGGCTTAAACCAGAGTAATGGCAGTGGAGGTGATAAGAATAAATGCAATCGTTCTATATGAATGCATAAGTTGTGTTCTGTCTAGAAATATGGAGCTAGTAGGATAAGTGTTATCCAAATAAAAATGTTGAATATGTAGTTGATTTTTTAGAGTTTGGAAGTTTTCTCTAAATTCCCCCTGGCATCTGGTTTTCTTCTTTTAACCAGAGTTACAATTATTTGTGCCTAAGTCATATTCTGAAACTCCTTGAACTATGCACCATGTAACATTTATTGCTCTTTATCATGTCATATGGAATTTACATGTGGTAGAAGAATATACAAGTCATATATTTTACTGTATTTATAAGCAATATTAAGTATCTACATAATGTATAAATGTGTTTATAAACATATATAAACATATATATCCATATATTTTATAGTTCACGTATGTATTATATAGTTGTATGTGATTCATATAGGTTATATATATTTTAATATATACATACTGTATATGTCTGTCTATATCATATATGTATGGATTATCTTTGTTTCTTCATTCAGGTACAGCAGGGTAGTCCTGTTCTCTGTCTCCTTGGCAACCACTGGGAAGTGGTAGGCTTGGTCAGTGAGTCCTCAATGGCCTGTTATGATCCTATTCTTGTCATCAAGACAGACCCATACCTATCCTGGATGAGATGGCTTATCGAGTCATCCCAGAAGCTGCTGGATCCTATTTTTTCTCTACCCTGCAGATTATTTCCTGGGGTAGAACATGGTCCAGAAGACAAGCTTAGCCTCAACAGGGGCTCTGCCATTTTGACCTCCCATGGAGTCTCTGTACAGTCATGGAGTAGATTAGGCACTTTCCCACTGAACAGACAGCGCCGGAATCCTCCCTTAGCATTTTTTAGTTCAAATAATAGAGACTCTTTTCCTGGCATTAGAGAGTTACACATTAAAAGTAGTCAACTCTCCTCAGCTAGCAAATTCTCCATAGTACAATCTTGGACCACTCCTGTTGCCAAACCATGGGATCCTTCTGATATAGCTGAGTCCTGGAGTACCCCAACATCTGATACTTCTGAACTCTCTGTTCTTTCTGGACCCCAGAACCCTCCAACAGCTGATTTACCTATACCCTGGGATCTTCCTCTGAGACAAGAAACGAAATATCAGTATCAAACTATGATTGATACAGTAAGGTCCTGGGTTAAACCTTTAGCTGGTATTATTGGGCTTCATACTCTACCTTTAGTTAATGCTGGTAAATACTGGGTTCTGTTTTCAAGTGATGGAGATGGATCCCAAGTTCCTTCTGAGATTAATACTGTCCAGTCTCAAGTTCAATCTAGTAAGGTTCCTTTCCCTGGTCAACTTCTAGCTAGACCCTGGCTGGAAATAACCCCTGACATTGGATATTGGACACATTCTGTGTCTGATAAAATAGGAACAATGAAGCAGATTCAATCCAGTGAAGAGAGTATTAGAACCCAAATACACCATGTAGTTGATAGAGTTAACACTGTTGTTAAATCAGTAACCTATAAGCTGCATCCATGGGTCCCTTCAATAGTTAATAAAATTGAATTCTGGACTCATTCCACATTAAAAGCAGATGGATCCCAGTATCCTACAGTAACCCAGACCTTAGAATCCTGGTTTCAGCCAGTATTAAATATAATTGGATCCCAGGAACGTATTGGAAATATAGATGAATACTGGATTTTCCCTGAATCTAAGTCAACTCAGTTTTGGACTTCCTTGGTCCTTAATATGCCCTTGAGTTGGGCTCCATCTGCTGGCAATACTGTTAAGTCTTTGGCCCAATATAAGGCCAATATGATCAGACCCTCAAGTCAAATGGATAGAATCAGTCCGTTGAGTAAACATGAGGCTACTATAGTCAAATCCCAGATGCAGACTGTAGATACAACATGGATCTTGGTCCATAGTGTTACTAATGAAATTGAGACTTTCATCCACTCTAAAGTTGACACAGTCAGACCTTGGACTCAGCCTGAAGCTAATGTAGTACAAACCCAGACCCAGTTAGGAACTCAAACAAGAAGAACATTGACTCAGCTGAAAGCTGAGACAATCAAACCATGGTTACAGACTAAAACTGAAAGAATCAGACCCTGGATTCAGCCTAAATTTCAAATTATCAGACCCAGAACCCAGACTGAAGAAGATAAATATGAACATTGGATCCAACCAGAAGCAGATACAATTAGATCCTGGACCCAAACTGAAACTGAAAAAGTCAGACCCTGGAACCAGCCTGAAGCTGGTATAGCCAGATATTGGTTCTGGACTAAATCTGATTCAATGATTCCAAGGACCCAGCCAGACGTGAAAATGCTTCACTCTTGGGCTCAGCCTGGAGTTCATGTGGTCAGACCATGGACTCGGTCTGAAGCTGGTAGCACCCTACCATGGACAAAGCCTGAAGCTGATGCAGTCACACTTTTGTTGCAGTCACAAAATAATACAACCAGAACCTGGAGCCAATCTGAATCTCAGACAGTCGTTTCCTGGTCTGAGCCTGAAGCCGATACAATCAGATTTTGGTTGCCTACTTATACTCAAATGGATATATTCAAACCTGGAATCGAGGCAGAATTTCAAAGCACCCATTCCTGGACCCAACCTGAAGATGATATAGAGAGAGCCCGGCCACAGTCTGAGGCTGATAATGTCAAACTTTGGCTCCAGACTCAAATGGAGACAGCCACTCTGTGGACACAGCCAGTAACCAAAACAGCCCACCACTGGATACAGTCCAAAATGGAAATAGTCAGGCCCTGGGACCAATCTGTGGCTGAGAAGGTAAGAGCCTGGATACAACATCATGCTTATACTGTCAGGCCCTGGGATGAGTTTGAAGGTGATAAAGTTAGATTCTGGATCCAGTCAGAAGATGAGACAATGAGACCCTGGTTTCAGCCAGATGTTGGTATAATCAACCCTGGGGCACAAAATGAAGCTGGCACCTTAACATCATGGACCCTGTCTGAGTCTCCAGAAGTAAATCTCTGGACACAGTCTGAAACTGAAATAGTCACACTGTTGACCCAGGATGAAACTCAAGCAGTAAACCATCAGACAGAGATGTTAGCTGATAGTGTCACAACATGGGCAAAGGCTGAATTTCCAGGACTAAAGCCCTTGACATACCTTTTGTCTGGTACAGTCACAACATGGACGCAGGCTGAGTATCCAGTAGTAAATCCCTGGATGCAGTCTGAAAATGATACAGTCATACCGTGGACCCAGGCTGAGTCCCTAGCAGTAAATCCTTGGACACAGTCTATAGCCAATACAATCACACAGTGGACCCAGGGTGAACCTTCAGAAATAATTCTCTGGACAAAAATCATAGTTGATACAATCACACCAAGGATGCAGGCTGAGTCCCCAGCAGTAAATCCCTGGACACAGTCTGCAACTGATATAGTCACAGTCTGGACCCAGGCTGAATCTCCAGCGGTAAATCCCTGGACAGAGGCTGAAACTAATATAGTCACACCACGGACTCAAGCTGAATCTTTAGTAAATTCCTGGACAGATGCTGTAGTTTCCATAGTCACACCATGGACCCGGGCTGATTTTCCAGCAGTAAATTCCTGGACAGAGTCTGTATCTGATAGTGTTATACAGTGGACCCAAACTGAACCTTCAGCAGTAAGTCAGTGGACACAGACTGTATCTAAATCAGTCACATCATTTACTCAGGCGGAATTTCCTTCAGTACTGATTTGGACAGATCCTTTGGGTGACATAGTCACACTGTGGACTCAGGCTGAATTTCCTGCAGTAAATTCCTGGACAAAGTCTGAAAATAACACAGTCATTCTGTGGACCCAGGGTGAAACTCCAACAGTAAGTCCCTTAACAATGACTGTAGCTGGTACAGTTATACTGTGGAACATGACCAAAATTATATCAGTGAAGCCCTGGCCACAGTCTGTGACTGAAACAATCACACAGTGGACCCCAAATGAGTCTCCCCCAGTACATCCCTTGATGCAACCTATATCTGATATAGTCACACTATTTACTCTTGCCGTTACTCCAGCAGTAAGTTCTTGGACAAGGCTTGAAGCTGATGCAGTCACACTGTGGACCCAGGCTGAATCTCCAGCCATAAATCCCTGGACACAGCCTATAGCTGATACAGTCACAGAGTGGACACAGACTAAATCTTCATCAGTAAATACTTGGACTCAAGCTCAGTTTCCAGCAGTAAATCCATGGACACAGTCTGAATCACTAGTAGTAAATATTTTGACAAAGTCCAACTCTCCAGTCATAAATCCATCAGTGCAGCCTGAGGTTAGTAAAGTCACATTGTGGACTAAGGTTAAATATCCAGCAGTACATCCTTGGATAGAGTCTGTAGCTTCCACAGTCACACTCCGGACACAGGCTGAATCTCCAGCAGTTAATCCATGGACACAATCTATAGCTGATATAGAAATACTATGGACTCACGCTGAATCTCTAGTATTAAATCCCTGGACAAAGTCTGTAGCAGATATAGCCACACAGTGGGCCCTGGTTGAACCTCCAAGAGTAAATTCATGGACACTGCCATTAGATTCCACAGTCACATTTTGGGCCCAAGCTGAAACTCCAACAGTATTTCCTGGGACACAGTCTGATTTTGAAATACTCCTACCATCAACCCAGGTTCAATCTGTAGCAGTTAAACCCTGGATACTGTCTGAAAATGACACAATGTGGACCCAAGGTCAATCTTCTGCAGTAAATCCCTGGACAGACATTGTAGCTTTCCCAGTCACATCCTGGTCTCAGATTGAGTCTCTTGCAGCAATGACCTGGACAGAGACTATAGGTTCCACAATCATACTGTGGACTCAGGGTAAATTTCCGGCAGTAAAGACCTGGACAGAGACTGTAGCTTCCACAGTTGCACACTGGATGCAGGCTGAACTTCCAGCAGCAGAGGCTTGGGAAGAGACTGTAGCTTCCAAAGTCACATTGTGGACTCAAGCTAAATCTCTACCAGTAAATTCTTGCACACAGAGTATGATCGACACAGTCATATTTTGGACAATGCTTAAAACTGAATCTAAGAAACCCTGGAAACTGCCAGAAGCTAGAGTATTCAGTATTTTATTAGATCCCCAGAGTGATACTACTCAATCCTTGGTTCAAGTTGAAAACCAAGCATCTCTTCTGTGGACACATCCTGAAACTGATAATGTCAATCCATGGACCTTGCCCCAATCTGGAACACTCATATCATGGATAGTGCCTGTTCCTCAAGCAGCCAGACTCTGGCACCAACCCGAAGGTGATATTAGATCTTTCTTTAAAACTCAAACAGAAATACCCTGGGCCCAGTCAGAATCTCAAACAGTGAGTACCTTGACCCAGTTTGGAGCTGGTATTGCTGAGCCCTTGGCCCAACATGAAACTGCTATAGTCATATCATGGATTCAGATTGAAACTAGTATATTCCACCCCTGGAACAAATCTAAAGGAGATGCAGTGAGATCCTGGACTCTTTCTGACACTGATGCAATAAAACCATGGATCCAAACTAAAGCTGGTATAATCAACCTCTGGACTCAAGCTGAAAGTAGTACAGTCAGACCCTGGACCCAGGCTGAATCTGAAACAGTCAGGCCTTGGACACGATCTGAAACTAATATAGTTACACTACTGACCCAGGCTGAAATGCAAGCAGCAAAACGCTTGACCATGCCTGACATTAATACTGCCAGGCCTTGGTTCCAGGCTCAAACTGATGTAATAAGGCAAAGGACTCCACCTGAATCTCAGATAGTTATTACCTGGATCCAACCAGAGGGGCAAATAGTTCAGCCCTGGATACAGTCTGAAACTAATACCGTCAGATTTTGGACCCAACCTGAAGGTTATTTAGCCCAACCCTGGATCCAAGTTGAAACCAACACAGTCAGACCCTGGACACATTATGAAATTGATACAATAAAATCATGGACCCAGCATGAATCTCAATTAGTCAGTACCTGGACTGAAGTGGATACAGTCACATTTTGGTCATTGACTAAAACTGATGCAATTAGTCCCTGCTCCCAACTTGAATTTCAAATGGTATGTTCCTGGACCCAAAATGAAATTGGTATAATCAACCCTTGGACTCAGTATGAAACTAGTTCAATCAAATTCTGGACCAAGCTTGAAAGTGGTACAGTTCAATCTTGGATCCACCTTGAAGCTGTTACAATCAGACCATGGATCCAGTCTGAAACTTTAGTAATCTATCCCTCTACCCAACCTGAAACTGAAACAATCCAAATTTGGACCCAGACTGAAAGACAAGTAGTAAAACCTCCACTCTTATCTGAAGTTGATACAACTACACCTTGGTTACAGACTAAAAGTGATAAAATTAGACACTGGATTCAATCTACCTCTCAGGCCATCAGTCCCTGGACCCAGACTGAAGTTGGTATAGTTCACTCCTTGACCCAGCAAAGAACTGCTACAAATCAGTCCTGGATCAACTTTGTGACCCAAGCAGTTAGACCCTGGATCAAGCTGGAAGCTAATACAGACAGATCTTGGTTCTACATCCAGATGAATAAACTCATACCATGGTCTCACTCGGAATCTCAAACATTCAGTCTCTGGATCCAGCCTGAAGATGGTGTAGTTCAACCTTGGATCCAGCCTGAAAACCAAGCAGTCAGACCCTGGGCCCAACCTGAAACTAATATTATTGCATCCTTTGCTATTCCTAAAACTGAAAAAGTCAGAACATGGATCCAACCTGAAAAAGAAATAAAGCCTGGCACCCATTATAAAGCTGATATAATTACATCATTTGCTCCTGAATTTGAGCCAGATGGAGCAACCCTATTAACTAGTCATTTTGGCTCCTGGTCTAAATATGTGCCTTTTTTTCTAATGGAAACTATTCCTTCCCCAGATCAGTATTTTATAGCTTTGTCAACTGAGGTAGCTGCAACAGAAAGCCAAAATCAAATCAATTCTCTCCAATACAGTGAGGTCACAAACATTCCCCTTCTCACACTTTCAAGCACCTGGCTTCCTGGAAAAGTTGGTTACCTGAACTTTGGCAGTAAATTACAAATTACCAAAACAAAAGGGAGTCCTGATGTCTCATCTAATTCTCTTGGTCCCCTTTCTCTATCTTTTTCTTTTCTTGTTCCTTGTTATGGCTCATCCCCATGTACGCTGTCCCCTTCCTGTTCAGTCTTTTCTTCTTGCACATTCCCTTCATCCTGTATTTTTCCTTCTTGCTCCATTCTTTCTCCTGTGGTCTTCATCTCTCCTGTTCTCCTGCCCTTAGCCTCCTCTGATAGTTCTCTTCAGGAACTATCTTCCTCAAAATTTACTGAAGAGACCATTCTTTCTCATAGTGTTTCAACCCTGAGTCCTGCTTCAGCCACACTTGTAACAAAACAAGCTTCTCTGATTCCTGGATCTCAATCTGGAATCAAGTCTAATCAGCCTGAACAAGATCCTGTCAACTATTCAGAACTCAATGTTTCTTTAGCTGAGTGTCGCTTGGGTGTGGTCTGGAAAGACAGTGTCCAGGCTTTCTGGCTCTTCAAGACGGCTGTTATTTCTCATGAAACCACAGGTGAGTTTAGCCTAGTCATGTATTTGAGTTATTACCCTTGGGACCAAGGTCTTTGTTGGAGCATAAAACCAGCATTTCTGAGGTAGATCAGAGATTGTGTTCTCAAACTTTGGCAGGACCAAAATTCAGATTATTATCTGGGTCAGAAGAGAGGGAATGAATTATATAATCTTAAGAGATGTCCCCATATTGAGAGAATATTTTGCCACAAAGAGTTTAAAAACGAAGTTTTATAAACACAGTTCCTTTCAGAGGACAGTACTATAAAAACACTTTTAATGCTCAAAAATGATTTATTTCACTTGAAGAATGAATAGAGATCCTTCAGATTATTCTCAGAGAAAGTGTACAACCTCTGTTACTACACCTAACTTTGTAGGATTAAAAACATATATTTCCAAGGATTTTCCTAAAGTAGAAGATTTATAAGCATTTTCCTAAAATCTAAAAATAGGGAATCAACATGTTCAGGGAAATGAGGGTAGCAACACTAACTTTATGCTGTGCACATGTGAATTTCTTCTGCAGAGTGTGGATTACGCCCTGGCCTTGTACCCCACTGTCCCAACTGCTGGGAGGCAGAAGTGGGTGAATTCCCTTGGATGGTTTCCGTGCAACTCTCTTTCTCTCATTTCTGTGCTGGGTCTATACTGAATGAGCAGTGGATCCTTACCACAGCCAGATGTGCAAATTTCATGTAAGTCTAAGTAAATCATTTCAAGGCTAACATATAAAATATGAAAACTTTGAGATTGTTAATAGGTATCTTTCTTTGAAGAAGGTAGATATTCTTCCTTATCTACAGAAATCAAATTTGGTGTATCTTAGTTGTAGTAATCACATCTGATATATTTCCTTAGCTAAAGAGAAAGCATATCCTCTTGTATCTCCTCATATCCTCATGTATCTTCAAATTAGTGCTTTGTCTATTTTTCAGGGATAATTTCAGGATTTAAATAAATAGATTTGTAAATTGTAAAAAGGTATCCTACTTTTATATAATTTTACCTATAAAATGATGGAAAGTATCCTGAGTTTAAATCATAACCTACCTTAGAATCAGTTTTGTATTTTATGACTTAAGCATCTTGTCTCTTAAAACCCAGTTTATTAATCTCTGTAAGAATAATAACTCTGAAAATATTGTTTTGGGTATATGATTTTATTTCTCATTTTAACATTGTGAGGTAAAGACGTTAGTACAGACAAGAAAAACAAGGCTCAGGGACAGGGAGTAACTGTCTGAAGTCTCACACATCGTAAGTGGGATATTTCAACTCCTAACTTTCACGGTCTATATCACTGTTAAATGCTGTAGATGTTAGGATGTGTAAATGTTTTTTTTTAAGTTAAGAATTTTAAGCAAGGGTATGGATTGCATCATACCATTTACCTTCCCATCCTGAAGGTGTCCGTGCATATTGTGCATTATGTGGTAGCAATAAGTAGAGAACAGAATACAGTAATAATAATATGCTTGATAAATTTTCCCCCCAGAAAAAACTCAGAAGCCCTTGCCGTGGTCCAAGTGGGGCTTATTGATCTTCAGGACCCTGCCCAAGCTCAAACTGTAGGCATTCACCGTGCTGTGCCCTACCTAGGTCCTAGGGGACCTTTGGGACCTGGGCTAATCTTCCTGAAGCAACCACTACATTTTCAACACCTGGTTCTTCCTATATGCCTGGAGGAAAGCCTGGAACAAGAGAAAAACATACAACTGTATGACTGCTGGCTACCCAGTTGGTCCCTCATGAGGGGTGAGTTATGCAGATGACACTGGGATGGGATGACAATCACACATTTGGAAAGAGAAAGTAGTATCCTTTCATGTGTAATAGGAGGCTTGTCATTATCTTTCTCTTCAGTCATATTTTATCCTCTAATCTAGGCTAAAACTAAAACACTTCTCTATTCTCTGTTTTCTACCAGGAAGTCCTGGAATTCTGCAAAAAAGGCACCTAAGCATCCTTCAAGTCAGCACTTGTGCCCAATTTTGGCCCAGGCTGAATGAATTCACTTTCTGTGTGGAAGCCAAGAAAGCTACGGGGGAGGCTGGCTGTAAGGTGATAAGTTGGGGGGTGTGGCATGAAAGGCAGGGAGAAAGAGAGGAATATCTTTCAATTCTGGAAGTTACTTCCTAGTGTTCTTTAAAATATTCATGAATGTCTTGCTCCTTGTTTCTTGCAGGGTGACCTGGGGGCACCTCTGGTGTGCCATCTACAGCAAAAGGATACGTGGGTACAGATGGGAATCTTGACTCACTTTGATGAACATTGCACAAAGCCCTACGTCTTCAGCCAAGTCAGTCCTTTCCTTTTCTGGCTCCAGGGAGTTACACAGCCCAGCCATGCACCCTGGTCCCAGCAAGGGCCCATGACTACTTCTGCTTCCATCTCCCTTTCAGTCTCTACCTCTACGAATGCATCAGCTTTTATCTCCACTTCTACTTCTGTTCGGCCTCACTTCGTCTCTCTGCCACAGCCTCACAGTAAGGCCCAAGAAAATGGTAGTGAGGGAGACATAAAGAGGAAAGGAAGAGAAGAGGATAATGGAAGTAGAAAAAGAGGGGGACAGAAAGCTTTTATCTTGAGATATGTGTGAGTTTATACACCAACCAAGTAATACGCATCATTTACCTTATGGATTACAAAAGCATTTCATACTTGGTATATTATTTACCATTTATAATATTCCTATATGATATAGATGACATAATCATTATAATTAATTGATTACTCTGAGACCCAGAGAAATAAAATATTCCTTGACTGTTATGAAACCTATCACACTATTATCGATGTCTATTTCACAATACTCATCTTCTCCTTCTTCCTTTAGAAATGTATTTCTGACAGAATTACATTCCTGCATATTACATTTTCACCTAATTAAAGCTTTTAACCATGTCTTATATTTCCGTATCCATAGTGAATGATGCTTTTAAAATGTGCAATCATCTCACTTTGCTCAAATCCTTCAAAGTATTTTTCACATAGAGAACTCAGACTACTTCACTGAACAGGATTCTAGGTTCTATCTTTGTCTATAGTGTTCATTTAATCCTTTTTATAGATAGTTTACTTCTACCATTTTTTATTTATGTATGTATATAAATTACCATTGCTTCAACTCACACTTGTTTTGAGGAACTCTAGAATTTGTGAGGTTTTTTAAAATTAAATGTAAGCTCTTCCCCAAGCTTCAAACTTGAATCTCCGATGTAATGTGTCCATTTTCTATCTCATTAAGATTTTAAATCTAGTAAATTTACTAAGTTAAATTTAGTAAATTCCAGTTCAGGTTAAATTAAAAATTTTAATTTATTTCTCTAACATTTTCAAATCAAATTATTTTTACTTTTTTATTGCCTACTACGTTTATAACTCCTGGCTAGCTAACCTAACAGCTCTATAAGGATTGCAGTGGTGGAGAGAGCTGGAATAGTTGTCAATATTTTGACTACAGGGGCCATAAAGAAATTGTAGACTTGGAAAAGATAATAATAAGGGGAGCATTCTTTGTAGGGAAATAACATGGACACAAAAATGCAGAGTTTGGGTTTGCAAGTCAATTTTAATAATATTGACATGCTAGCAGAGCTAGGAGGGATGAAAAACTTTTAAAGATGGGCTACAGATGACAACTCTGCTGAGTTTACTTTTACTGTTTTTTCTAGCTTTGGCAGATCGGATTTCTCTGCGATATGCCATGCCTTGGCAGGCCATGATAATCAGCTGTGGCAGTCAAATTTGTAGTGGTTCCATTGTTAGTAGCTCTTGGGTTCTCACTGCCGCCCACTGTGTCAGGAATATGTAAGTTTCCCTCCTCCCTCTTCCAATGCACTATAATCCAGTATGTCCAAATTATTTTGCTGAAGTCTTCTTAGCATAAATTCACTTCATATTATGCCTGAACCTTATCTTTTATCCCCCATAGTGTCTTTGTTTCAAACTAAGCAAGAAATTTGCCTCGGTGCGTTTGGCTGATTGGTACCTCTAGTTAATTTCTCTGTAGTCCCATTGTCTGTGAACCTGAGTTTATTCAAAGGCTTCTGATTTCCTTGGAAGTGCAGTAGGAACTTTGTGCATCACAGCCAAGGAGAAACATTGGAAAACCTAATGTTCTGAGTTTTAAGGACTCAGAATCCTGTGAATCTATTCTAATTCTCTAAATACACACATAGGAATCCTGAAGACACTGCTGTAATATTGGGCCTGCGGCACCCTGCAGCACCTCTGAGAGTTGTTAAGGTCTCTTCCATTCTACTGCATGAGAGATTCCGGTTGGTGAATGGAGCTGCAAGAAATGACCTAGCATTGCTACTCCTTCAAGAGGTCCAGACTCCTATTCAGCTTTTAGCACCCTTGGGCCATCTGAAGAATCTGAACACCTCAGAATGCTGGCTCTCTGGGCCACGAATTCTTAAACCAGGTCAGTGGTTATTTTGCTTGTTAGGGCAGTGGTTTTAACTAAGTTTTTTGTTTTTTTGAGGAAGATTGGCCTTGCACTCACATCTGTTGCCAATCTTCCTCTTTTTTCTCCCTGACGCCCCAGTACATAGTTGTGTATCATAGTTGTAGAGTTGTAGCTCTTCTATATGGGACGCTGCCTCAGCATGGCTTCATGGAAGGTGAGTGGGTCCGCACCCAAGATCCCAACTGGTGAACCCTGGGCTGCAGAAGCAAAACATGTGAACTTAACTGCTATACCACTGGGCTGGCCCGCAGGGCAGTGGTTTTACAAGTGAGACAGAGGGTCCATATTTTTGATTTTACAGTTTGAGGAAGAACTCTAATCACAATTGTCTGCATTACTAATTTTAATATTTTTATCCAAATCAAATATATATTGTGGGATTTGTTTTTGTTTTATAAAATGATGGTTTTGATGATGACTGCACAGGATTTTAAAGATGAAAAATAACACAAGGGAGATCTTTCTGTGTACAGTCAATTTTCACAAACAAGGTAGAAACGATTTGCTTCCCAACTCTTTGCTAACTTTGGAACAAATGGAAAGATGTTTTTCTTTTGTTTTATTTATACTTTTCTAAGAAAGTGAAGTTAGAGCTGAGTTGAAATTTGTAATTCTACAAATGAAAATGGACTTGTTAATTATGAAAAGTGACATTTACAAAGGGAGGAAAAGGATTGGAATAAATTTGTGGAGTAAGATGGTAATGGTGATGATAAGAAAATAAATGAAACTTCTTAGCATAAAAAGTTATAAATCAAGTTAAATTGATGATATAGATCGTGGTCTTGTCTCAACAGTTGATGTTTCAATGTGAGCTAAGTCTTTTGTGCTTTTTATCTTCCATCTGTTTTTCTAGAAGAGACAGATGAGAATCCAGAAGTGTTACAGATGCAGGTGATGGGAGCTTCAAACTGTGCCCACTTCTACCCTGACATAGGCAGTTCTATTGTCTGCTTCATTAGTCAGGCCAAAGACTCTTACACAAATGTGGTAAGAAGTTTTGAGTTTTTTCTTTCTAATTTTAATTAATAGAAACTACAACTTTCTCCATTTTTAAGAATGTACACCACTCCCTCCATAAATGATAAACATAAGAAACTGAATTCTTGCTGAGTGGGAAAAAACAATATTTCTTTAATTACAGAACAAACTTCCTCAAAAACTTATGTTACTAATGTCTGGTTTATTGGACATTGGTTATTCTTCTCCACCCACACTAAACAGCTGGTTTGCTGCTCTCCAAACAAATAGCATTTTATAGAATTTCCTGTCTTCTAATTATAGAATCCTGCTTTTCAGAGTCCACCATGCATGAAACTTTCTTTATTTCCCCTTTACAACTGGCTTCTTTATGATCTAACCCTCAGTGATTTTATCTGTAGTATTACCTATGAGAGGAATCTATTTGGTAATAATGTTGACTTGCTTATGTACCTGTTTGATGTATCCCTCTCTTCTGAAAACTTTCATTCACTGCCTGCTTACAAAATCTAGGATTTAGTAAGAATTTGAGATGGTGACTTGAATCTAAATTCTACCTTTGACTTCACAGGAGCCAGTGAGTCCAGGCAGTGCTGTTATGTGCAGATCAATGTCTGGCAATGGCAGCTGGAGACAGATAGGCCTCACCAGTCTGAAGGCACTAGCTACCGTTGTGAGACCACACTTCTCTTGGATATTATCTACTTCAGCAAAAGCAGGCCATCCACTAAACGAGGCCTTCATGCCTTGGATGGAAAAGCCCAAGTCATCTAGTGTCCTTAAACAGCCAACCACATTGCCACTTTCTTCAGTAATGATTCTTGCAGTACAGAGTCTTTTGTAACAGAAGTGCTACGAAGGGCCATGCTAATCTATTCACACTGGGATACAAAAGACATCAGAACAACAAAAAGAAAAAGATTCATTTAGTCCTTATAGGATCTCCCTAGCTATTCCTAAATAAAGACTCACTATGTCAGTAATGACAGCTTCCTGTTTATGTCATAAACTAATGCGTACACTTTGATTAAATGTGTTCAAATTTCAGGAAATTCAAACTTCCACAGTTTTAACATGAAAATGATGTGAGGTTTGTTTAACACTAAAAAAAAAAAATCTTTCCACAATGAGAGAAAAATAAGTTCTGTTGGAATTTGGACACTTACCAGTCTCTCAAATTTTAACATTTGCATTTGACACGGTACTCTCATCCTACAACACTCACACAAAAACTATTATAAACTAACTGCATTCAAAGAAATACTATATTATTTGAATGAAAATTAAAGAATACATAAATAACAATAATGTACAGTGTTTGCCAATTTTACGTTAATGTCCATACCATGCAAAAAACTACTAGATAAAGGGTAAAGGTTTCTAAAGAACACAAGTATTATACTTCAACTTCATTGTGAAAGATGACAGTACCCATTCCAAGATCACTGTACACAGACATGCCACCCACGAGATGGATAGGGGCGTGCGAATGGCACATTCAGACAGGCGGGGATGGAAGTTATCTGACAGAGCGTGTTCTGGTCAAAGTCAGAGAAAGAGAAACACAAACTCAGGTGCACAAAGGGACAGGAACATGGGCAGACCTGAACCCAGAAGCTCCCAGAATAAAGGGAGAATCAGACAAAGGCCCTGGCCAACCGCCACAAACGAGTGTCTTCAGGCAAGGTGAGGAGCGGAGCCTGCAGTCTCCTGACTCCGTGAGGAGACTTGGGGGCCCAGGTGCACTGCCATTCAGAGCAGATCAGACTGGGGACATCGGGTACCTGGGCCCTTTACTCCGAACAACAGCCAGCATACACAGGACAGGTAGAGATCAGGTACGGTCAGGAAACAGGCCCTCCCCATGTTAGTGCAGACAGCCCCAGGTGTGCAGGGACCCAAGAGAGCCACAACCCTGGGGGTGTCTGATGAAAGGGCAGTTGGCTGGGGAGTCTGGGGGCTGGCAGTGCCCGAAGGCCTGGCAGGTCACCCATGGCAGTTGGTTCCTTTCAGCCCAGACGGGCTCTGTGGCATCTGGCTCCTTGGGCCATAGCATCTGAAGGCTCCTTGACCGAAAGCAGATTCACAACCACCGCCACATGTCAGTCATGATCAGTGAGCAAGATGAAGACACACTTAGCTACATGATCTGTTTGGAGGTCAGGCTGCAGAGACTGAGGCTGGCAGTGGGTGGCCCAGCGGGGAAGGGGTTTGAGGGGGACAGGGGGATGGGGACAAAGTTCATCCCTGCAACCAGGCAAGCTCTCATCACCTAGAAGTGATTCCAGCCTTCTTCTCCACCTCCTCAGCATAGCAGGTGGAGGAATCGGCTATCCAGACTACCGCTGCAGGTTAATGTTTTTCTTTCAGGACAACCCCTACTTCTGGAACAGAGTGATCGTTAAGGAGTATCGCCTTAGCATGGCCGATAAGAGGTGGCTCCCAGGACAGGGGCGGTGGCTGCGGGTTGGGGGTGGGGGTGGGATCTTGGTCAACTAGATCCTTCCCTTCCTACTCCCCTCCCTTCCTCCAGGATATAGGGCATCTCGCTCCACTCCAGTCCATTGGTTCTGGGATTATGAATGGGGAGCCCCCAGCCACAGGCAGGACACCACCAGCCTTAACTTCTTCAACTGGTTGTCTGACCACAAGTGCCCGGGGTCTAACAGGATTGCTGAGGTTGGTCCCCTCTGACAAGCTTCCCCAGTGGCCGTGGTGGAGTCCACAGCTGCTTCGGTAAGGGGTCGGGGCCCTGTCCTCACCTGCCCTGTTTGCCCTCCCAGATCATCAGCGAGGACCTGTGGCCCAATCCCCTGCAGTACTACCAGAGGGAGGAAGGCAGCAGGAGGGGGAACAGAGAGGACAACATGTCAGTGAGGAGCCCCTGGGCTGGGCACTGAAGCATGTGTCAGGTCCCTGGGACGCTGGCTTCACAAAGAGGGAAACAGAGGCCCAGAGGAGTCCAGGAGTGACAGCAGGTCATAAGGCCATCAGGATGAGACAGGAAGTCTGGAGAACCACACTGCCAAACAGGTTCTGATGAGAGAACGTGCTTAAGGCAGGTGATGGCAGTATGAATGTCCAAAGTCACTCAGAAGCAAGGCTGAGTTGTTTACTCCACTTCTCTGAACTGTCATTCCATGGCCATGAACCCCACGCTTGGGCCTCCTAAGACCCCTGAAGTTTTGTCTCGCCTAATGTTCCTCCTACCCTTCCCACAATGGTCTGTGAATCTTCCTTATGCAAAGCCTTACTCCACTGTCCCATCACTTGTCTGTGGATCACCACAGTCGTCGTCTAGCTTTCTTATGTTTGTCTTTTGCCTCCCACAGCCATGCTGAGAAGACGGGCCATCACGCAGAGATTACTGAGGACCGTTCTTAATACATCAGTGGAGGAAGCTTAAGAGATCTCCAGTGGGGGAGTGACCATCTTTCCTGGGCAGGGTGTTGAAAAATTAAAACAGTTTTTACTAATTTCTCCTAGAAGATACATTTGTGTGCATGTGTGTGTGTGTGTGTTCAAGGGAACTCCCAGACCTCAAGATGACTATGATGGAGTGTTACACTTTACCTAAAACAGTAGAAAACCTAAGAGGCCAACTCAGATGAAGATGAGTGGTGAACATGGTTCTCATGCACAGTGTGTGTGTCTTCGTGTTGTTTATGCGCGGGATTGGGGTGAGTCAATGAATAAATCAACTCCATTGGAATTTCCACGTAGGTTTTTATTTTGCTTCCTTGCGATTGCCGATCCATGGGAGGGCTGCACCTGTAAAGTTGTAGAGAGCAATAACGCATGCTTTGGGGTTGCCTCTGAGGATGCAATTCTTCCTATGGGGTGCGGGCTGGGGAGGAAGAAGCACTAGAGAAGGACTTGTTAATTGGGGCTTATCATTTTTCCAAGCGAATAAGGAAGTCCAAGCAAAGGGCCTTGTGAGCCAGGGGCTAAATATCCAGTACTCAATTTTGTTGGGTGATGGTCCTCCAAGTATCCTGCCTGTTGGCTATCATCAGACACAGTGACCACGTACATCAAGGACAGAGCCTTAACATTCATCTCAGTGTTGGAGCAAATGCTGCTCCCCTTCACTATACAAATGCACAGTCTTTTGCTGGGACAATTGGCCTCTCCAGCCAGGGTTCCAAGGACATTTCTGGAAATGGGCATAAGGCCTACGTATGAGGCACTGTGACAAAGGGAGACAGAGGCACGTGAGGACGCAGTAAGGATGTTGCGTATTTTCTGGAAGAGGTGACCAGATGAAAGGATAAACTCCCGGGGAAAAGACAGAGATGTCCTCATATCTGTGTGATCTCGTGTGAACTCCGTTGTTTATCTAGGGGCCTCATTTGGGTACAAAATGCAAACAGGCGGAGGTGAGGGGCGTGGGGAGGTGGGGTGTTCAACGTGCACCTGCCAGGCCGCGCACAAATGTGTTCCCCATCCGTGATGACATTGTTGTCGATATTCCCAGTTTTAGATTGGCTTAAGCCATTTGGCCTAGGGCCTCAGTCAGGTGAAGACCCCCAAATGTAGACACCAGCAAGAGGAATCCATTTTCCTCAGGAGCACGCCAGTGAGGAAGCGCCCTCCTTGCCGAATGGCTGT